>CAUYQG010147091.1:0-44262 GCA_963574415.1 Tarsius wallacei | reverse complement strand
GTAGTTCCAGCTACTTGGAAGGCTGAGGCGGAAGGATCGCCGGAGCCCAGCAGGTCGAGGCTGCGGTGGCCGGGAGCGGCCACTGCACTCCAGTCTGGGCGACAGAGTGAGACTCCAACTCAAAAAAAAAAAAAAAAAGCTTGGTGTAACCATTTCCCCTGAAAACCAGAACCAGATAAGGATGCCCATTCTTACCCCTCCTGTGCACCATAGTTTTGGAAGTCCTAACTAGAGCAATCAGACAAGAGAAGGAAATTAGGGGCATCCAAATAGGAAAAGAGGAAGTCAAGTTATCCTTTGCAGACCACATGATTCTATACCTTGAAAACCCAAGAAAATCGGTCAAAAACCTCCTTGCACTGATAAAGGACTTTGGTAAAGTCTCAGGGCATAAAATAACTGTGCAAAAGACAGTCGCATTCCTAAACATCAACAAAAAACAAACAGAAACCCAAATAAAAACCACAATCCTATTCACTACGACACAAAAACATGAAATACCTTGGCATCTTCCTAACCAGAGAATCAAAGACCTTTACATCGAAAACCACAAAACACTGCTCAAAGAAATCAAAGATGACATAAACAAATGGAAAAATAGTCCATGCCTGTGAATTGGAAGAATCAACATTGTTAAGACGTCCATCCTACCCAAAGCAATCTACAGACTTAGTGCAATACCCACTAAATTACCAGCTGTGTTCTTCCCAGACCTGAAAACGACAATACAGGAATTCATATGGAAATGACCACAAATAGCCAAAACGATCCAAAGGAGCCAAGAAAAAAGTAGGAGGTATCACATTCCCAGACTTTAAACTTTATTATAAAGCTACAGTAATCAAAATAGCCTTATATCGGTATAAGAACAGACATATAGAACAATGGAACAGGATAGAGATTCCAGAAGCAAAACCTCAATTTCTCAACCAACTCATCTTCGACAAAGCCTCCACCACCAACCACTAGGAAGATGAGAACCTATTCAGTAAATGGTGCTGAGAAAACTGGCTGACCATATGCAGAAGATTAAAACAAGGCCCCTACCTATCACCCTACACAAAAGTCAACTCTAAATGGATCAAAGACTTAAATGTAAAACCTCAAACCACAAGAACCTTAGAAAATGCAGGAGACACCCTTATGGAAATTGGAACCAGCAATCAATTACTGATTAAAACCCCACTTGACTATGCCATAAGAGATAAGATAGATAAGTGGGACCTCATCAAACTGACAAAGCTAAAGAAACCATCAAGAGAGCAGGGAGACAGCCCACAGTCTGGGAAAAAATATTTGCCAACTGTGTATCTGACAAAGGCCTAACATCTAGCTTGTGTACCATGAGTTAAGAGGTAGAATGCCAAGGACTTGAGAAGACTGGACTCTTAGGAAACTTACTTGCTGCAATCTAGTTTAGAGAGACAGACGATTTCTGAAAATGTTTTACCACTCAAGAAAATTGAACACCTCATCAACATGGATACCTACATAATGAACATTTATATGCCTAACCCTGAATTGTATTCCACATTTTTAAAATAAATAATTAAAATTAAAGTAAAAGCTTGGTGTGTTCCAAGAAAAAAGAAAGCCCTACCAAAAGTACTAACATCCCAGGGTAACTAAAGGCATATCCAAAATTACGCTTTCCTGAGGAACAGTGTCAGGGGCTGAACACTAGGGAGGGAAACAAACTCCACTAAAATGATTCAGCCAGTCACTAAAACAAACAAACAAGCAAATAACAATAACAATAGCCTGGAACAGGAACAAGTATCCAGAGTAGATACAATGTATTATCTAATATGTCCAGTGTCCAACAAAAAATTATGAGGCATGTAAAGAAATAGAAAAGAATAGCCCATACAGAAAATGTCTGAGACACCAGATATCAAATTTATCAGAAAAAGGCTTTAGAGTAATCATTACAATTATGTTCACAGAAATAAAGGAAAGCATGAGTAAAGTAGTAAAGAAAAACATAATGACAATGTTATTTCAGATGAAAAATACCAATAAAGAGACAGAAATTGGCTGGGCATGGTGGCTCAAGTCTGTAATCCCAGCACTTTGGGAGGCCAAGGCGAGAAGATTGCCTGAACCTGCAGGTTCAAGACCAGCCTGGGCAACATGGTGAGACCTCATCTCTACAATAAATCAAAAAATTAGCCAGGCATGATAGCATGCACCTGTAGCTCTGGCTACTTGGAAGGCTGAGTTGGAAGGATCGCCGGGGCCCAGCAGTTTGACGCTGGGATAGCCATGAGCGTGCCACTGCACTCCAGCCTAGGCACCACAGTGAGACTCCAACTCAAAAAAAAAAAAAGAGACAGAGACAGAAAAAAAAATGGAAATTATGAAGCTGAAAATTATGATAACTGAAATAAGAAAATCACCAGAGGGGCTTAACAGCAAAAGAAAGAACAAGTAAACTTGAAGATGGATTGATGAAGATTATGCAAGCAAGGCCGGGCACAGTGGCTCATACCTGTAATCCCAGAAGTTAGGAAGGCTGAGGTGGGAGGATTGCTTGAGTCCAGGAGTTCAAGATCAGCCTAGGCAACACAGCAAGACCTCATCTCTACAAAAATTAAAAAGTTAGCCAGGTGTGGTGGCACACACCTGTAGTCCCAGCTACTTGGGAGGCTAAGGCAGAAGGATCACTTGAGCCCAGACGGTCGAGACTGCAGCGAGCTATGAATATGCACTGCACTCCAGTCTGGGCAACACAGTGAGACCTTGACTGTTAAAAAAAAAAAAAAAATCAATTGTATAAAATTATATGTATATTGCAACATTATGGTACATTGTGTTTTTGTTTCTTGGGTCTCAAGATATTTTCTAATTTCCATTGTGATTTATTTTTTGGCCCAATGGTTGCTTATGTTAATTTCCACATTTGAGATTTTGCCAGTTTGCCTTCTCATATTTCTACTTTCATTCTATGTGATCAAAAAAGACACTTTGTATTATTCCAATATTTTTAAGTTTAAGAAGAGTTTAATGATGAAGCATATGGTCTATCCTGGAGAATGTTTCACATGCACTTACTTGAGCTATGGGCTATTGGAGTGTCCTACACATGTCTGTTAGGCCGAACTGGTTTACAGTGGTGTTCAAGTCCTCTATTTCTAACTAGACTAGACCTTCTGTCTAGTTGTTCTATCCAATATTGAAAGTGGGATACTAAAATTTCCAACTATTACTTTAAAGCTGTGTATTTCTCTCTTCAATTCTGTCAATATTTGCTTCATATATTTTAGAGCACTATGTTTGGTGCATAAATAACTGTCATATCTTCTTCATGTATTAACCCTTTTATCAATATGTAATTTCCTTCTTTGCCCCTTGTAACAGCTTTTAACTTACAGTCTATTTTGTCTCATATTAGTAAGCCGCTCCAGCTCTCTTTCAGTTACTACTTACATGGGATGACTTTTTCAGTCCTCTCACTTTCAACCCGTGTGTGTCCTTACATCTAAAGTAAGTCTTGAACAAACAGCAAACAGTTGGATCATGTATTTTTTATCCATCAGGAAGATGAGCAAGGAAACTGGATAAGTGAAATAAGCATAGGAAGAAGACCTACTTTTTATTGTACATCATCCAGTAGCTTTTGAGGTTTGCACTGCATGTAAGAGAGGTCTTCCAAAAATTCATGGAAAATGGGTACTGCAAAAAAACTATGCATTGATTTCAAAAAATGTTTACACCAAAATAAACTCGCACTAACCTGTTATATGTCTGAACAGGATCGAGCTTGAGACACTAAGGATAAGACATCAGTTTGAAAAGAGCCCCTATCACATCAACATGAATCCTGATAAAATTGAAGCAAGAATACTTATGGTGGAGTTTGAGTTGAGGAATGGCGAAACCACTGATGCTTTACAAAGAGTTTATGGGGACAATGCAAAATGAAGCCTGCAGCAGCAGACTATCCACATCGATTTGTGATAGAAAAAATTTATCCTGTTCATAACCTGTGTGAAAATGATCAACAATTAAAAGCACAAATAATAGCCAACACCACAGACACCTCAATTGGTTCAGTTTACAAAACTCTGACTGAAAAATTTAAGATGAGCACTTGATGGGTCCCAAAATCATTTCTCTCATTAAAAATTAGCCACCAGCTGGGCTCGGTGGCTCAGCCTGTAATCCCGCGCCTTTGGGAGGCTGAGGTGAGTGGATTGCCTGAGCCCGCGGATTCGAGACCCGCCTGGGCAACTTGGCGAGACCTCATCGCTACAATAAATCAAAAATTAGCCGGGCGTGGTAGCGCACGCCTGTAGTTCCAGCTCCTTGGAAGGCTGAGGCGGAAGGATCGCCGGAGCCCAGCAAGTTGAGGTTGCGGTGGCCGGGAGCGACCACTGCACTCCAGTCTGGGCGACAGAGTGAGACTCCAACTCAAAAAAAAAAAAAAAATTAGCCACCTATTACTAAGGTGCCTGTTTCATGAGTGGGGGACCTACAACTCAGAGATTAGAAATCTAACCATAGAAAAAGTGATAAAAACCAGACCCAGATCTCACAACTCTCTGACTACTGCGAGTTCAACAATCATAAAATTTCTATTTTTTTTAACTTTGCAGTCAAGTCCAGCCAAGAAGTAATAAAATTCATCTTGACAGAAATCATTCAAATTTTCAAGAGAGTTTTAATCTATTCCATTCATCTTTACCTAACATTATTTTATACATCATATCCACTTTCACCAAAATCTAGTCCATTTTAAAAAACCATTTACCTTGGAATAAAGAAATCTAAGGAAAATCACTTAATGGTATGCATAGTCATCTCATCAAACCTGTCATTATTTTATGGACTCTCCAGGGATTTTTAGTTCCAAACAGGTTATTTGTCCCAAAGGCACACTTTATGCCAAGGGAATTTATAAATTTCCTATAGGTTTTCTAGTAGCTATAAGCCTGTCAGCTTAACACAAACCATAGCACTGTTTCTCTGCTTTACATTTTCCTATTTAATTATGAAAGCTTTACCCTTTCCAAATTATATTCTGTACCTTGCTGCTACAGCAATCACCTGATTTACTAATACTGTAGTTTTACTAGCCATAGTGGACAGTATTACACAACAATACTGACAAAGATATTTCCATACCCAATCGGTTAGCAAATACTTTGGATTCTACCTCCAAAATATCTCAAATTATTTCCATTTCTTTTCCTCTTCCCTGCCACTATCTTAAGATAAACCACCAATATCTCTGACCTATAATACTTTCATAATCCCCTATCTTCTACTCTCATATCTGCAGTTTCCTCTCTATTCAACAGCCAAAATGCTCTTCCAGACAGAAAGATCACGTCACTCCGCTGCTAAAATCCCTCCAGTAGATTTTATTCCTTGTGCAAAAGAAAATCAAAATCTACCATTATCTCCACAGGCCCTTCGTGACTTCATCCAACCAATCTCTCCAAACTCAATTTATAAAGCTCCCTAATTGGCTCACCAGACTTTTGGTCCTTTTCCATACTATTCACAATCAACATCAGAGCCCAGAAACAGGCCTGGGCACTCCACTAGCTAGCCATCCCTTGCCATTTAAGCTCTCAGGTGAAAGGTCACCTTTTCAGGAAGCCCTTATGGACCACCCTTATCTAAAATAGCATTACTGGGCAACCCCTTTGGGTCCCCTCCCACTGTGGGAGCTTTTCCGTCCTCTTAATAAATCCTTTCAAAGATAAGTAAATAAAAATAAAATAGTATTACCACACCTTTCACACCAATCACTCTAATATTTTCTTTACACTGTTTAATTTCTTCCATAATCCTTACCACTCTCTGAAATTATTCTGTCTTTTGGCTTTTCAATTGTCTGTCTTATTCACCATACGTATCTAGTCAACAGTATCTGTCACACAGTACACCCTCAAGATTTGCTTAATGGATAAATGAATGAATTCTATCAGAAGTAAATGATGGAAATTAATTTCTATTAGAAATTCCTTGGTGGTGTGGACTAAATTATCTTCTCAAAATTCGTATGTTGAGACCCCAACCCCCAGTACACCTTACAATGTGACTGTAGTTGAAAACAGGACCTTTAAAGAGGTAATGAAGGTTTAATAGAGTCACAAGGATGAAGGCCCTAATCCCATATGACTTCTGTCCTTATAAAGAAGAAGCAGAGGCCAGGCATGATGGCTCACTCCTGTAATCCCAGCACTTTGGGAGACCAAGGCAGGAGAATCACTTGAGTTCAGGAGTTCAAGACCAGCCTGGGCAACATAATGACGTTACAAAAAATACAAAATTAGCTAGTCATGGTGGTATGCGCCTGTATTTCTAGCTACTCAGGAGGCTGAAGTGGAAGAATTTTCTGAGCCCAGGAGATCAAGGCTGCAGTGAGCTGGCATCGTGCCATTCTACTCCAGCCTGGGTGACAAGAGGAAAAAAATCCATAAAAACAGTATTCCTGAACAGAAAATGAAGTGAGATTGTACCTTTCATACTATACTTACAAAGTACACCAACTCCTAAGGCTCCCACTCTTGAAAATGTTGGCAGTTCTGGACTTCCTTCTTAATCACCATTTGATGTGTGTAGAAGGGTGTAATGGGAGATGCGTTATCCAAGGGTAGACTAGGCTGCTTATCTACTGCTCTCCACTCCAAACTCATTCTTTTTGCATGCAATGTGAAAATTATCTGGGACTTTCATTTTTCCTTAGCCAAGGGTCATAATGCGAAACTGTATAAGAGATGGGATCTAGCTCTACTGCCCAGGCTGGAGTGTATGGCATGATCATAGCTCACTGCGGCCTCGAACCTCTGGGCTCAAGCGGTCTTCCTGCCTCAGCTTCCCAAAGTGCTGGGACTAGAGGCATGTGCTACCACACCCACCTCATAATGTTAAGTTTTGTCACTAGAGGGCATTGCAGAGATGCACAGGAGAGAAGGGTTTTGTTTCTTGGTGTCCTAACTTGGCAGGGTCCTGCAGCTTTCACCAACACCCTAAGGGGTGAATTTCCAGAAAATTCCAGAGGGTGTATTTCCAACAAGTTCTGCTGGTTCAGCACCACAGCAACTTCTCTACCATTCGGTGAACCCCAGCCATACTCTCTAACAAGATTAGATTTCAGGCAGGGTTGGGAACAGAAAGTTCTCTTCCTTGGGTATGCTATCTCAACCTTAGGGGTACTGGCTGGACCTTACAACTGCTACTCTTATCTCTTTAACATTATCTTTGCTTCTTACTGGGCAATTGCTCATTATCCCAACCCCTTGTTATAGTTAATAATTTTTTATATTATCTTCCATGCTCAAATCACTCTACAACCTCATTGGGTCGATCATTTACTAAAATGTTGAAACAATTAAATTGATGACCATGGTCTTCCAATTCATACTGCCTACCTATGATCTTCCCTAGCTGCATCGCTCAAGAAGCTCAAATTAATCTGGAATTGGGAAAACACAGCTCCAAGACTGCTGACAATCACAGAAAAGGCAGTGATAAAGCAATGGACAGTTCTATGTATCTTTGCTTGCTTTAAAGAACAGAAGTTAAGACAAATGTTTAGTCACTGGTTAAGATACTGGATCTCAAAGTATGGTTTAAAGACCTCTGGAAGTCCCTAAGATCTTTCCATGAGGTCTATCAGGTCAAAATTAATAATACTAAGACATTGCCTTTAGCACTCTCATGCACTCTCATTCTGTCATAAGGGAACAATGGAGTAATCCAGAGGTTATGTGATGTGTGGTATCAAAACAGATTTAATGTAGGTGCAGATAAGAATTCCATTATCTTTTTTAAATCAATCATTTATTTTTTATTTTAAAGATGTGGGGTACAACTCGGGATTAGGTATGCAAGTAGTCAGCACACAGATAAAGTCTGGGCCTCCCTTTGGTCCGCACTTTGCCTGGTTTGAGATCAGGTACCCTCACTGATGTTGTGTTCCCCCTGCCACCCCTGCCCCAATAGGATCCCACTACTGCCAATCCCTTTCTTGTTTTTTTTAATTTTAAAGTTGTGGGATACAATTCAGGGTTAGGTATACAAATGCTCATGATGCAGATACCCTTGTTAATGAAGTGTGTCCCTCCCTCCCCTGGCAGCTCCCCTCAACTGCCAATCCCACCACCCCCCCGGCAGTTTCCCACTACTGCCAATCCCTTTCTTGTTTTTTTTAATTTTAAAGTTGTGGGATACAATTCAGGGTTAGGTATACAAATGCTCACGATGCAGATACCCTTGTTAATGAAGTGTGTCCCTCCCTCCCCTGGCAGCTTCCCTCAACTGCCAATCCCACCACCCCCCCGGCAGTTTCCCACTACTGCCAATCCCTTTCTTACAGCATTATGATAATTGTTCAAGGTCCACTTATGAGAACATATGGTACTCTGTTCTTTGTTTCTGTAATAGATCACCGAGTATGACAGACTCTAAATCCATCCAAGTTGCTGCAAAGTCCATATGTTTGTCCTTCTGTATGGCTGCATAATATTCCATTGTGTATATGTACATTTTTTAAATCCAGTCCAGCTTCAATGGGCAGTATGGTTTGTTCCATGTTTTTGCTATTGTGAATAGAGTTCCAATAAACATGCATGTGCAGATATCTTTTTTGTAGAATGATTTGAGTTCCTCTGAGTACATTCCCAACAGGAGGATTGCTGGGTCATATGGAAGGTCAACTTCTAGTTCTTTCAGACATCACTACATTGTCTTCCAAAGAGGCTGCACCAGTTTGCATTCCCACCAGCAGCGTAGAAGCGTTCTTTTTTCTCCACATCCTCGTCAACATCTGTTGTCTGTTTTATTAATGATGGTCATTCTAACTGGGGTTAGGTGGTAACTCAATGTGGTTTTGATCTGTATTTCTCTGACGATTAGTGAGGACGAGCGCTTTTCATGTGTCTGTTGGCTGCCCGTATATCTTCTTTTGAGAAGAGTCTATTCACGTCTTTTGCTCACTTTAATTCCATTATCTTTAATTAACCCCGGCATTAAAGAAATTTGCAAAGTTTCTCGCTAATTTTTATTTTTGGAAAAGAGTTACTTTTAATTAAATTTTTTTAACATGTAACAGATTTCTTAAATGAATTTAACTTCCAATACGGTAAAGTATATGTGTTCGCCATATCTCTCACAGAGCAAGAGCAGTGGTTTAGTGTCCTCAACATTCAAAGGTATAAAGGGAACTCCTGGACTGAGAGTCCAGAATAAATAAGAAAGAGACTGAGAGAGTAGAGTGTGATTTTGGTCTCCAAAAATTTCACCATATCTGGAAACACCTATATTCTGATGTTTGTAATGTTTAAAACCTTTTCATTTAGTTAAAGTAAAATAAGGTAATGTTTCATCCCTACTTAAAACCCTCACATGACTGCTTACAGCCTTCAGAATAAAGTTAAAATTCCTTAGTGTGGCACACATGGCATCCATCCTCACTATCCTTACCAAAATGTCATTTCTTCAGGCACACTGAACTCTAGAGTACCTAAAGCACTGGCTTCCTCTTGCCCCCAGATGTTCTCCACGATGCAGTCAGTCTGGAATGTACCTTGCTCCCATCCTGATTTTGCCAACCTTCTTCAGAACTCAGGCCAGGCATTCTCACTTCCTTAGGAAGCCTCCCAAGCTGGGTGACGGTCTGTGTGTCATCATGTACCTACCACTATAATGACACCCTCCACCCATTGTTTCTTATTTGCCTTTATCTCCCACTAGACTTACATGTGAAGATATAAAGGCAGAAAGCAGTACCTTAATCATCTTTTATCTTCAGAGCTAAGTACAGTTCTTGGCACATAGTAAATTTTCAACTGTCTTCTGAAGGAATCCATGTTTTATTGTTATTTGACTTAAAATGTTTCTTTCAACCGTACTACTGTCCCTCTAAAATTAAAGTTTTTAATTTAAAGTTAGAGTTATTCCTCCCAAAAAAATTTATGGCAGTATAAAATTATTACAAAACAAATTTCGTTGAATAGAATGACTCATAAAGAAATGTTAATCTTTGAAAACAACCGATCTATCCCTAAATATATTTAGCAGAGATGGACTTTTTGTTGTTACTAATTAATGCAACTATTAATTCTCATTTGAGAAAAATATGACTTTGCTCTTCAAAGGAAACATGAATCAATCTAAAAATTCAGCCCCTGATCACAATGGACAAAAATATCCAAAAGGGTTCTTCATCCAGCACAAAAGAAAATCTGTCTCTTAAGCCTACCTACTCCATTAATAAACATGCGAAGCTGGCAGATAGTTCTGACTGATAGAACTATTCAAGATAAGAGTTAATCCAAGGTCAAAGAAGGTGAAAGTGGTACCAGTATAAACCACTAGCAATTCAAGATAAGGTCGTTTCTGCTGGCTGGAGAATTAACTTAATAATCTGTTTGGTATATTTTTTCTTTTAGGCTCTAGAATTCTACCAAACTCTCTTTAAAGAAAAAAAGAAGAGGAAGAAGGAAATACAAACTCCCTGGGGAAGGAGAAAAAGAATTTTTGGCTTCCTCTAAAACAAGAAATAACAGTGTTAGAGCTTTTCTGGCTCAATATGAGAAGTTAAACTGACAAATAAAACACAGAAACTACTAAAACTTAAAAGGTGGGAGTATACGAAAATAATACACTAAAATCAAGTAGTGATAATGTTCTAACATTTATTCTCACCCCTGCCTTAAAACATAGAATATAAAAGAATTATTTTTTTTAAAGTGAACTTGACATATGGCAATTTAAGTAACTAACCAAACTTTAAATTAGAAGTATGAATACGCAAGGAGCAGGAATAATGCTGTAAAGAGCCAGTCTGTATAACAAACTATTTCCTATGCTACATGAAGACTGGCAAACAAACTCACTGGTGTACTCCTTCCCAGCGTTCCTTTAAAGGCTCATCTTTCTATCTGCTTTGGAAATTATTATAAATAACAACATGAAGACAACTAGACCAATGCTAGAGGGAACTGGCTGAATCTAAAACATAGCTCAGTCTGAAACAGAGATGTACTTTTTGTTATTACTAATGAATGCAACAATTAATTCTCATATGAGAAAAACATGCCTAAAACCTAAACCCTGACAGTAAGTAAACATGTATTTTCCACGTGGCAAATTAACAATACTTGAAAAAAAAAATCCCACATGTAACTTGGATCCTCATTTTAAAAAATGCAGCAAAACAAACAAACAAAAAACTATGAAGGCTACACGGAGATGTACCTAAACTCTGTGTCTGAGGAACACATATTCAGGACCTCTGAAAATATAACATGTCTAGGCTACAATTTCAAACAGCAATAATTACATGTTCTTAATATAAACATATGTTGTCAGGTGCCCATGATCTCATTTAATCTTCCTAACAACCTTAAATATTCAACACCTTGCTTCCATAGCGGAGGAATCCAAGACTCACAAGGTAATCAGGCTGCTCAGTCGCATGGCTGATAAGTAGAACAGAGTTCAATATCAGGTCTTTCGGGTTTTTTCCACTCAGTCATGATGCCTGAGTAGAAATGAAAATAGGCTCAATGTGTACACACTAACGCTGATCAAGTTTTCTGAATTAAAAATAAGGACACATGGTTTACTTAGAAATATATTTTCCCAACTTATAAATTCCTGTATTTAAAAGATAGCTTTTAAAGATCAAATTTAATGACTTACAAGAAAGAAAAAGTCCAGATCCAGTAACTGTATTGATACTTAATTTAAAAAACAAAAATGTTAGCCAGGCACAGTGGCTCACGCCTGTAATCCTTGCTCTTTGGGAGGCCAAGGTGAGGAAACTGCACGAGCCCAGGAGTTCAAGATCAGCCTGAGAAATATAGCAAGACTATGTCTCTACAAAAAAAAATATAAAAATTAGCCAAAGGGGGAAATGATTATTGTACACACTGAATTGCTTTGCATGGTCTCATTTTGAGATAATTGGTGTAAGGATCTTGAATCTTTTATATTTGGAAACATCAAATAAAAATGGAACTTAAAAAACAAAACAAAAATTAGCCAGACATGGTGGTGCACACCTGTAGTCCCAGCTACGTAGGCTGCAGTAAGCTGTGATCGTGACACTGTACTCCAGCGTAGATGACAGAGTGAGACCCCAACTCAAAAAAAAAAAGTTAATGCAGCTCAAAAAAAAAAAGTTAATGCAGCTGTCAAGAATTTAACTGCTCTCAGGACCATACCCAAGAGCATGCTTCTCAAGGGACACCTCAGTTTCTCCACCTATATAAGTATCTGTGAACAATTATCTTATTTAGCAACATTAAATATTTAGACTGTGCCATAATAAGAGAAGAACATCAATAAACTATAACACAAAGTTCTGAAGTAATCAAGAACAGAAGAGCCAGACAGCAGTGACTTTTTAACACAACAAACAGTAGGGAGGCTTACTATCACTTTAAGGGAAACCAGTGAAAGTTTTTAAAAAATAAAGTTATGTCTTAAAATTACACAGATAGTTGATGCTATTTTTTGTATGGAAAAACTACCAAATAAAAAAAACTACAGCAAGCTTCCACTGTAGATCCAACAGGGTTCCCTATCAAGAAACCCTAGTGAATATCAAGAATTATCTAAAAGGGTCTTGATCCCAATAAATCTACTCTAAAATTTCTCCTTAAATTTTATCCTAAAGCAATACACAAAAGTATATTTGCAAAATTATTTATTATAGGGAGAAAATGGAAGCAATTAACCAATAATAGGAATAATAATGTATATCCGCTTTCTGATTAGAATATTAGGGAACATGTTTTCTTTTTTTTTAGACACAAAGTCTTGCTGTCACCCAGGCTGGAGTACAGTGGTGCAACCATAGCTCGCTCTAACCGCAAACTCTTGGGCTCAAGAGATCCTCCCACCTCAGTCTCCCAAGTAATTTTTTTTTTTTTTTTGGTAGAGATGGGGGTCTCACTATGTTGCCCAGCTGGTCTCAAATTTCTGGCCTCAATCAATCCTCCCACTTTGGCCTCCCAAAGTGTTGAGATTACAGGCACGAAACACTATGCCTGAGGGAGCATTTTTTAAAAGCATGAAGATTATTCATGGTATCTTAAAATTATAACAAAAAATTATTACAATTAGATAAAAGTTTTACAACTACACAAAAATGCACAAAAGTTAAAAGGCATGTGATTTACCCAAATGAGTTGAAACTACTGTCCACACAAAAACTTGCACACAAATTTTTACAGCAGTTTTATTCATAAATGCCAAAACTTGGAAGCAACCAAGATATTATCTATAGGTCAATGGATAAACAAACAATTGTACATCATACCACACCAGTGATAAAAAGAAATGAGGTATCAAGCCATAAAAAGACAAAGAAGAACCTCAAATGTATACTGCAAAGGGAAAGAAGCCAATCTAAAAAAAACTATATATTGTATGATTCCAACTGTAGAACATTTTGGGAAAAAAAAAAAACTAGGGAGATGTTAAAAAGATCAGCGATGGAAAGGGTTCAGGATGAACACAGGACTTTAAGGACATAGGTGAACACAGGATTTTAAGGACAGTGAAACTATTTTGTATGATCCTGTAACAGTGGATTATCTAGCACGCATATGTCAAAACCCACAGAAAGTACAACATAAAAGAGTGAGCTCTAATACAAACTATGGAATTGAATTCATAATAATGCATCCATATCAGCTCATAAGTTGTAACCAATGTACAACACTAATACAAGATGTTAATAACAGTGGAAACTTGTGGAGGTGTTAAGAGAGAAGTGGGTATATGGGAACTTTATACTCGCCATCCAGTTTTTCTACAAGCCTAAAAATGACCAAAAAAAGTAAAGTGTATTAATTTTTAAAAAAGAAATGAAATTTTAAAATGGATAGAAAACTACAAAAAAGTGAGAACAATTTGGCTGGGGTAATAGATTAATGGGTGATTTTATTTTTTAATTTTTATCAATTTCAGTTGAAGATGTTACTTTTTTAGTTGTATTTTGTATTTTATGTTATACTAAGTACGTTTTTAACAAACCAAAGTCAAGTTTCCTATACAGAAAAAAATGAAATACAATTCTAGTATATACTAGCTTCCCAGTCCCCAAAGAGAAAAAAAGCACTTCAATTCTAGTTTTACCTACACAAAACTTAAGACCTACACATTACCCATCTGAAATTATAAAAAATGATCCTTAATATAAAAACAAGAAGAGTTGGGTAGCAATTATAAATTATTAAGTCACGTTTTAGGGGGTGAGGAGGGAAAAACCATATAAACCATAAACTCAGTGTGCTTAATTAGTGATTGGTGAGTCCCAGACACTAATTAAGGAAGTAAAGGCCAATGTGAATAGTATGCCTCAGAAGACATTAGCTATATCCTATTTCTTTTATTGGTCTTTTACTGAATACCACACAATTAAATTTAAAATTCCCACAAAACCATCCATTAAAGTATAGCAATCTGATTGATGACAAGATACTATACATTTACCACAAAAAAGGTAACATGAAATGAATGTGCAACTGTGTTTATCACATTTCTCAAAAGCCAGAGCTCTGTCCCAAAGCTACAACTGAAAATAAGAATTTAGGCCTGTGATCCCACACTTTGGGAGGCTGAGGCAAGAGGACTACTTGAGGCCAGAAGTTTAAGACCAACCTGGGCAATATAGAGAGACCTTGTAAAAAATAAAAATAAAAGAATTAGCCAGGCGTGGCAGCATGTTTCTGTAGTCCCAGCTACTCAGGAAGCTGAGATGGATCACCTAAGTCCAAGAGTTCAAAGCTGCAGTGAGCTGTGATTGTGCCACTGAACTCCAGCCTGGGCGAAAGTGTGAGACCCCGACTCTAAATACATAAATAAATAAATGTGTTTTTCTATGGACATGAATTATATATCAGTTTCATAAGAGTTCAATATAAAATCAATCTTAAATCATTCTGAATATTTTGTGACCAAGATTATATTAAGTTTTATCTGGGTTAACATATATATAGCTAAATCGTGCTCATGTCATTAAAAGCCTTATAATCTAATATAAAGTTAAGCATCATTTAAATAGGATACAGCTAATTTCTTCTGAGGCATACTATTCACATTGGCCTTTACTTCCTTAATTAGTGTCTGGGAATCACCAATCACTAATTAAGCAGACTGAGTTTATGGTTTATATGGTTTTTCCCTCCTCACCCCCTAAAACGATGGGGTGCCTACATAGAAGTACTGTTCACAATAATAATCCAAAGGTGGAGGCAACTCAAATGTATCAACAAATGGGCGAAAAGTAGTATAAACATAAAATAGATAGTATTCGGTAATAAAAAGGAATGAAGTTGGTCTTTACATGCAATGGAATATTATTCAGTCATAAACAGAAATTAAATTCTGATACAAGCTATAACGTACGCTAAGTAAAATAAGTCAGACACAAAAAGACAAATACTATATGCCTTCATTTACATGATACCTAGAATAGAAAATTTAGAGTCATAAAACATAAATGAGGTTACCAGAAGCTGGGGGAAGAGAGGAATGAGAAATTATTGTTTAATGTACACAGATTATCTGTGTAGAATGATGGAAAAGTTCTTAAACTAGATAGTGGTGATAGATGTAAAACGCTGTCAATGTACTTAATGCCAATGAATTGTACACAGTTGTACAATTGTAAAACAGTTAATACAGGCCGGGCTCAGTGGCTCGGCCTGTAATCCCAGCACTTTGGGAGGCTGAGGCGAGTGGATTGCCTGAGCCCAGTGGTTCGAGATCAGCCCATGCAACTTGGCAAGACATCTCTACAATAAATTAAAAAATTAGCCAGGCACGGTAGCACACACCTGTAGTTCCGGCTACGTGGAAAGCTGAGGTGGAATGATCACCAGAGCCCAGCAGGTCAACGCCAGGGTGGCCATGCATGTGCCATGGCACTCCAGCCTGGATGACAGAGTGAGATGCCAACTCAAATAAATAAATAAATAAATAAATAAATAAGGCCGGGCATGGTGGAAGGGAGAAGAAAAAAAAAAAAAATATATATATATATATATAGAGAGAGAGAGAGAGAGAGAGAAGAGAGAGAGAGAAAACGCACGCGCGCGCATGAGCAAGAGCACCAGGCATGGTGGCATACATCTTGGGAGGCTGAGGCAAAAGGATCGCCTAAGCCCAGCAGGTCGAGGCTGCAGTGGCCATGAGCGTGCCACTGCACTTCAGCCTGAGCAACAAGAGCAAGACTCCAACTCAGAAAAAGAAAACACAAACAGAAAACAGCTGGCAGCAGGCAACAAGTAACTAAGAGGTATTCTGAGCTCATAAATAGATGTGGAGATCCTGTCAAATTTGACCACTGCGTTTTCAGCAAGGAGGATAGATCTACTGTCCTTCAATATCCCTGGGTAGCCAGGAAATGATGCTGAAGAAGGAAAGAAAGAAACTACGACTATATGTGAGCTTTTCAATTCCTGAATCTCCTCATTGGCAAAGTCCCTCCCACCAACATCAAGATTAAATTTTATTTACAAAATACCTGCAGTGTTTGCTGGAAACGATATTCAAACATGTTACACACCCTACTACTTTTCTCTTTTAAAAATATCTTCTTACAAATTAATGTAACACAGGCACAGAATGGATTAAAATTTTGCTAAACTGTCTTCCCAAAAGACAATAATAAAGTCTATTCTGCAGACAACAGAATAAAAAACTATAAAACAGAAACATAGTGCAGAGACCTGACCTATATGCTCTAGGAGCAGAGACTCAGCAACTACTAACTCTGCTTAAAAGAAATGGCATGGCCAGGTGCAGCGGCTCAGCCTGTAATCCCAGCAGTTTGGGAGGCCGAGGCAAGAGCATTGTCTGAGCCCAGGGGTTCGAGACCAGCCTGGGCAACTTGGTGAGACTTCATCTCTACAATAAATCAAAAAATTAGCCAGGCGTGGTGGTGCACGCCTGTAGTTCCAGCTACTTGGAAGGCTGAGGCGGAAGGATCACCTAAGCCCAGCAGGTCGAGGCTGCGGTGGCTGGAAGCATGCCATTGCCCCTCCGGCCTGGGTGACAGTGTGAGACCCTGACTCAAAAAGAAAAGAAGAGAAAAGAACTGGCAAAGGCTTTACAGGAGGTAACATCTGAGCCAGACTTTAACCAACAAGTTGGAGTTTGCCAAGCAGAGAAGAGGAAAGGCATTTTATGCAGAGAATAGAACATGCAAGACAAGGAACGCAAGATCTATCCTGAAATTAGAGAACAAGGGACAGATTCAAGACACGGGCCGGGTGCAGTGGCTCATGACTGTAATCCCAGCACTTTGGGAGGCAGAGATGGAAGGACTACTTGAGCCCAGGAGTTCAAAACCAGCCTGGACATTTGTGAGACCCTGTCTCAACAGAAAATTAAAAAAATTTAAAAAAATGAGCTAAGTATTATGGCATGTGTCTGTAGTCCCAGCTAATTGGGAGGCTGAAGCAGGAGGATCGCTTGAGCCCAGGAGCTGGAGGCTGCAGTGAGCCATGGTCATGCCACTGCACTCCAGCTTGGGCAACAGAGTGAGACCCTATCTCAAAAAAAAGATACACTCAAGGAACCAATATTTGAATGAATGAATGAGGGTCAATGAAAAATAGAAAGAAATCAGATGACTCAGGTTTTTTGCCTAGGCAGCTGGGTATACAGCAATGCTATTTGCTGAGACGAACATATGATAAGGAAGGGAAGCAAATTCAGAGTAGAACAAAAATGAGTTTGCTTTTGGAAATGGAGTTTGAAATACAGAAATGTTCAGTCAGCACTAGGAAACACATCTGGAATTCAGAAGAGAATGAACTTCTTGATAATTGGAATTCTCACCAAGACAGATTATTGGTATAACGCATTACTTCACCTATTTTTTTTTAATTTTTATGTTGCTCCCAATTTTTAAAGAGTAGACAAGCTATAGAAAACATTATGGCAGGTCCTCAAAAAATTAAAAATGGAATTACCCTATGATCCTGCAATTCCACTTGTGGGTACACACACAAAAGAACTAAAGGCAGGATCTCAAATAAATGTTTGTATACCCATACTCGTAAGAGCACTAGTCACAACAGCTAAAATGTGGAAGTAATCCAACTGTCCATCAATAGAGGAAGAACGGATAAGAAAAATGTGTTATATATACAAAATAGAATTTTTTTTTTTTTTTTTTTTTTGAGTTGGAGTCTCACTCTGTCGCCCGGCTGGAGTGCAGTGGCCGCTCCCGGCCACCGCAGCCTCGACCTGCTGGGCTCCGGCGATCCTTCCGCCTCAGCCTTCCAAGTAGCTGGAACTACAGGCCCGTGCTACCATGACCGGCTAATTTTTTGATTTATTGTAGAGATGAGGTCTCGCCAAGTTGCCCAGGCGGTCTCGAACCCTCAGGCTCAGGCAATCCACTCACCTCAGCCTCCCAAAGCGCGGGATTACAGGCTGAGCCACCGAGCCCGGCCTTAAAATGTTTTTAAGGCTACAGTAATTAAGACAGTGTTATAATAACAGTAAAGAAAGCCAGATCTTTAGCTGGGCGTGGTAGTGTGCCCCTGTAGTGTGCCCCTGTAGTTCCTGCTATTTGGAAGGCTAAGGTGGAAGGATCGCCAGAGCCCAGCAGGTTGAGTCTGCGGTGGCCAAGTGGCATGCCACTGCCCTCCAGCCTGGGTGACAGAGTGAGACTCCAACTCAAAAAAAAAGAAAGAAAGAAAAGAAAGAAAGCCAGATCTGGAAACAGATCCACGTATATCCACCTTACACCAATATTACTTACAAATGCAATAACTTAACATAAAATATTAAAAAGGATGATGGGCTTATGTTTATGTATTGGTGTAGTCATTTTAGAGTACAATTTGGTTGAATCTAGTGAAACCAAGTATATGCACACCTTATGCCCCATTCCATTCTTGGCTTTAAATTCCCAGAGAAACTTTCACACGTGAATACAAAGAAAGGTACAGACATGCTTACTGCAGCATTATTTATAAAAACAAAGTCTTGAAAGCATCTTTAAATACTCATCTAGGTAAAAAGATAAATAAAATGTTTTATTAGGTATCACTGAATACTAAAAGTATGTACATAAATAGATCTTAGGAAAAGTTTTGTGAAAGAAAAGTTAAAAAGAAAATAAGCACATCAAATGCTTTAAGTAAATACAAGACATGTATGTATTACACATATTGCAAACACAAAATAAACATTGTATATATTATTTTGCATGTTATGACACACATGTATATAAAAAGAAAGAAACAGAAGGTATACACATAGAAAGTAGATATAAGTGGAAAACAGTATTGGTACAAAGAACACCAGCATAATTAACTCTTTTATCAACCTTCTTATACAAGGAATAGACAAAAATATTGATGGAAGCTCTGGATTTCCATGGATCATTAAATTGGATAATTCAAGTCAGCACTGTCATCTAGATAATACAGGGTTGTAAAAGACCCCAACCAACATCTCGTTAGGTTTATAACAATCAAACTTTTATTGAGGACAAGAACCATGTCTTACTTTAGTTAATCTCATCAACTCACAATATGTTTCTTAGACATAAGACATTGTGCTAGAAGATTCTTTGGTTTATGAGATGATAGGAATGGCAGGAAAGATGCCTTTTAAACACATTTGTAGAATATAGAATCTCGTGTCACACATTCAAAGAACTCATCAGGTTCAGAGAAGTTAAATGACTCACTCACTATCACACAGGTAATAAATGAACTGCAAATGAGAAGCTGAGATACCAAAAGTTCTGAGCAATTTACATAAATGCTAAGGATGGGATCATAAGAATAAATTCACAGCAGTATTCTACTTAACCTCAAAAACAGAATAACCAGTATTAAATATAGAAGTGGATATACCTAAATGATGTAAAGAATATGGAAATATGATATTGTACAAGGACAAAAGAGAGGTAGCCGTAGAAGAAAAACTATAAATTCTAGAAATAACATGTTATCTACACTAGGTGACTTTTTTTTTTTCAAATGTACCTCAAATATAAATGGTTTTACCTCACTGGGATGCCCCGCTCCTGCTTGAACCTTTTGTTACTTGGCGGTCTTCCAGCACAGGGCCTGGATTAGCTGGGTCTCCTTTGAATCAGTCAACACCACTGCTCTTGTATCATGATCCATGGCGTTGAGGTCACTGTGCACAGTAAGAGATTGATGATGGTAAATGATGATAAAGTAGAAAAAGTATAACAGCATCACTATTCCTGCTCTTTTGGGCCATTATTGAGTAAAATAAGGGTAACTTGAACACAAACATTGTGATACCATTACAGTTGATCTGATACCTGAGAGGGCTACTAAGTCACCAATGGGCAGGGAGCAGGTCCACTGTGTACATGCTGGACAAAGGGACGATTCATGTCTCAGACATGAATTATGAGAGTGAGAGATTTACTCACAATGGACTGCAATTTAAAACTCACAAATCATTTGCTTCTAGAATGTTCCATTTTATATTTTCGGACCACAGTTGTCCACGGATAACTGAAACCTCAAAAAATGAAAGTGAGAATAAGGAGGGGCTGTGATTGTTCAGTTAATCATCTAACTGTTAAATGATACAAAACTGGGTTGAATTCCGTAACAGATGACATTATTTTTTAACTTTCTACCAGGAATTTAGGAAATGTGGATTTACTGGTAAGTAGGTGAGCACCATTAGAGAATGAACAGGAGTAGATTCAGCTTTCAGCATGGGCAGCCTCTGGGGCAGCATTTCCATCCTTTGGACAGAAAATAGAAAATTTTACTCTCATTGCCTGCTCTGCCCAAGGCCAAAGCAGAAATGTGAAGATTATTGTTCTCCAAAAAAGAGACATGAATATAACCACAGGCCAACAACATCATTAGCCACCCATTCAATACCCTAGTTGTGATTAATGTGAATAAGGAGGTTTTAGTCTCCCGGGATTGCCCAGAGTGGCTCATGACAGTAACAGCATTATTGCAGTCAGCCATAAGTCATCAATGTTGCTGCACTTCCCCTTAAAAAACTATCTCCATGGCCTTAAGGGTTTGCACAGTGAGTCTGCCTTGTATATTTAACATTGATTTTCTCATCCCATCTCTGAAAGGAGTTGTATTAGAATAAAATTTTAAAATTTATTTTAACTTTCTTATCCATAAAAAGAAGTTATTCAACTTAATGGATTTATAATGTTTTCTTTTTCTAGGTCAGAATTTTTGATATTTACTTTAAAGGAATGTTTATTTGTTTCCTTTCCTATATTTGAATTATTATCTTAGTCCCTTATAGCCCAAATTAAAAAGAAAGGTTTGCTTCTGAAAAATATGTTTAGTGTATATATACTCTGAATTAGAATAGAGTGAGCATAGAGTATTTTCCTTATTTGAAATAATTTTTTAAAGGTGCAAAACACAAATAAACAAATCCTCTATGATTTTAGAGGTGAAAAGTAATTTGCAAGCAGTAAACAATTTTATTTTTTCTAAGATGACACAAGAGTGATAAGAAAACTGATAGCCTCCTGGGTTGTAATTTTGAGGTCTGAACTACAAGAAAAAAATACAATGAATTGGTTAAGCCACTAAATTTGATAGTTAACTAAATGGAGGGTATTCTATAAGAAAGAGGGACGTCTACCTCAGGATGAAAGAAAGAGCAAATATTTTTGCTTCTTCTCCCTTCCAAAGCCCCATTAAAATTACAGAAAACATAGCAAAAATTAATCCTTATGGTTTTAGAGAAAGGATTATTCAAACATGAAATTATGAGGTCTTTCTGGAAGACATCTTAACATCAGATAGATGGAGAAACAAGAACACAGAAAACTGCAGGCCAAAAGCAGAGTAGATATAAAGACAATAGGAGCCATACTTTCCAAAAGAATTATGGAGAAACTTCACACAGAACCAAGAAAAACAGAAAGTGGAAGCAAATTGTGGATAATTATTCATAATAATTGTATCAACGGAAATTTCTGAACTAATATTTCTACTTATCTTGTATAGAAGATGATTGGAGATGTGAACTGCAGGTTAGCCTTAGAGAATTGTACAAGACAAAGTCTATAAATAAATAAAGTTGACGGAGGAGCAGTGATTTTCTAATATGAATGATATAAATACACACACATACAAACTTAACATATAAACTCACACACTTATAAAAGAGGAGTTTGTAATTCTCTGTCTTATAAAATAGAATCATATTTTTCAAAATTTTCTGAAGCATTGAATAAAAAGTAATTTTTTAAAGATGTGGGGTACAATTGAGGATTAGGTATGCAAGTACTCATCATACAGGTAATGTTTGGGCCACCTTTTTGTCCCCATTTTGCCTGGTTTGAGATCAGGTACCCTAATTGATGTTGTGTCCCCCTCCACGCCACCCTGACAGTGTCCCGCAATTGCCAATCCCTTTCTTATAGTATTATGGTAGATGTTCAGGGTCCGCTTATAAGTAAGAACATGTGGTATTCTGTTTTTTGTTTCTGTTGTAGGTCACTGAGCATGATAGACTCTAAATCCATCCAAGTTGCTATGAAGTCCATATGTTTGTCCTTCTTTATGGCTGCATAATATTCCATTGTGCATATGTATTACATTTGAATAAAAAGTAATTTTAAACCCATAAGATTGCCTGACTGTGCCAAATCTCAGAGTATGTTATAAAATATAAAGAATTAAAGAATAGGAGAAATTGTGATTAATTCACATGAAATGAAGGACTTTTACTCTAACCATAGCAACAATATAACAAGACTCACTAGTTGATTTTTGAAAAAAGCTGCTTAATTAATTGTAATATGCAATTTAATTTAAAAAATTAAAACTGCAAGTTTACTGCAGAAAACCTTGAGATTATCAGATCTCAGGGATACCAGTGAACATTCTGCAGATAATTTTTTCTGCTACAAAGATCAAGATTACAATCATGAGCTAAGAAGAGACCTGTGTGATCATGATAGCATAATTGTCAATGATTCACACTTTCATTATGATGGTTCAAGAAGAATTTAGTTTGAAATTATAGAACTAAATTCATGATGTATCATTTAGTTTTCATTTAGCTGCAAGTAAGTGAAAACCCAGCTAACAGCTGGCATTTAGTTATCTCAAACAATAAATAGCCTCAAAGTAAGCAGTTCAAGGGCTAATGAAGATGCTCAATGACTTTAAGTGATAATTTTCTATAAAAATTTATGTTATAATTCAAATGCATGATGACACTGTGACATAAATTTAACCGAAGGGACCATCAATAAATAAATGCCATCAACTCATAGCTAAAGTCTACATCAACTTAGCTATATATTATACCTTCTCCCTCTGCCACCTGTTTGGAAATTTATGTGATTTGTTATTTTGAATAAATTATGCATGCCAATTTCTGAAATTTTAGCATGTGAAAGAATTTGACCTTATAAAGAAAGAAAGAAAAACATAAATGAGTAATCATGATACATTATAGCTTAGTTCAAAATGATGACATTATCAGATAATTAAAAGCCCAGAAAGTTCACCATTTATGTACTCCTAAAAAAAGGTTACTCCTGGACATACTCCAGTAAAGCAAAAACTCAATCTAAGAGACAAACGTGGGATCCAAGGAACAGTGAAATCACCTAGTACATTAGTCTGCTGACTGCTATAACAAAATACCATAGACTAGGTGTCTTAAACAACAGAAATGTATTTTCTCACAGTCTGCAAGTTGGAAATGTGAGATTAGGGTGCCAGTGTGTTCAGTTTCTGGGAGGACTCTTCCTGGCTTACAGACAGCCACTATCTCACTGTGAACTCACATGACCTCTTCTTTTGTGTGCTTGGAAAAAAAGAGACAGAGATCTCTAGTATTTCTTCTCTATAAGGACACTAATCCTTTCCAATTAGACCCCACCCTTATGATCTCATTTAATCTTAATTGTCTCCTAAAGACTATCTCTAAATGCCATCACATTCCAATTTAGAATGTCACTACATGAATTTGGGGAAGACATGCTTCAATTCATAGTACCTAAGGTATTCAATTTTTTTTTAAAAATCTCTGTTTAAAAGTTGTGCCATCAGTTAACAACAACAAAAAAAAGCACTGGTCAAATTAGAACAGGAAGTCTGATAAATCTATGGAAAAAAAAATCTTCAAATTAGAGTACACATTACTGTGTAAGTCATGCGAATAAGAACATCGAAATTAAATTATAACATGCTTTTAATGCAAAGGCATTCCTCTTATCAAAAAGGAAAAAAATTAAAAGTAGAAATAAATAATAATAAGTTATAATCCAAAGTAATCAAATATAGTATAATTTTGAGCCATTGTTTACAACATAAGCAATAAAACTTCTTGAAATAACAAAGTCAAAACATTTAGTCATGTAATTCAGATGGACAGATAAGATTACTTTGGCAAAATTCCTTGTGTGTTTTTTGAAAGTCATTTTAGATATTTCTTTATTATAGATCTGTTCTTTTCATATTAACTTATCTTAGAGAGTAATCCATAAAGTAGGTTTAAATTTTAAACTTGTTTTTTATATTAATAAAAGGTAATCTGATATTTATGAGACAGTACATTAAGTTTTACTATCTGGAAACTTCACTCTAAGAAATTTGAAGTTCAAATATTCATAATAACAACCAACACCACAACAATAAAACGTTATCTAAAATTTATTTTCTTTTTTTTTCTTAATTTGTTATTGTAACTTTGAAGGAGTCTTCTAGCAACTAATAATGTGTGCTTTTTAAAATTAACTAAAGTTTAGTATTTCCATTTAATATCTTTTTTCCTTCTGTCAAATTCAGGTAATGTGAAACTTAACATTTTGGTTTAACATGTCAACCATCATTCTTTAGATGGAAGGATTGTGAACAACTTCTATTTGATTCTTTATCCTTTTTAATCTGTGTCAAGTTCCCACCATAAACACGTTACTCTTAAAAATCAGAACAGACTAATAAATGCTATTTTTAATTTTTAAAAAATGAGAAATCAGATAAAATGTCAAAGAAATATTGATATTAAAGATGAATTAGCAGAAGCCCCCTCAGACCCCTCCCACTGTGGGAGCTTTTCTGTCCTCTCAATAAATCCTGCTTTCGACAACAACAACAACAAAAGAATTATCTATAACTTTATCGTAGATCTAAACCATCTTTAAAACTAGAAACAAGAAAGACAGACTTCGAAAAAACGAAAGCGATCCGAGATTAAATGTTTTCCACGGTTGAAAATAGCTAAGTAGACCAAAATTAAACCTCAAAAATGTGCGAATGCTAGTCATTTGGGTAAGTAAAACATATTTTCCCTAAATATTATAAATATTTTAGAAGGTATCTGGACATCCTTCTGCTTATCAACTTTATCTTTTTCTGATTTTTTCTTGGTATGTCTTTTAAAAAGTTTAGATTTATAGCAAACAGCATGGATGAAGAGTGTGTTTAAAATCAGTCTCTGAGATTTAAGTACATAATAATAATAACAACAATAACAGCTGACTTTTGCTAAGCACTATCTATAATAGAGATCATTCTAAGCACTTCATGTTAAATTAGCTTAATCTTCCTAACACCACCTTGAGGTAGGTATGACTATCTTCACCTTACAGATGAGAAAACCAAGACACAAAAAGTTTAAATCGTTTGCCCCAGGTCACTCAGAGCAAATACAAGCTGATACATTATCCAGACAGTTTGACTCCTGAGACCAGCTCTAAACGACTGGTGCAGTTTTCAGTCCCACGAGTTGGTGAGCTGGGCCCCAACTCGCACTACCAGACTGGATCCATGCCAGGGACATGATGGCATCCAGATAAGGGAATGTGGTGGTGTCCGAGAACTTGGGTATGTCAGTAGCTGCAGAATCCCCAAAAGTGTTACAGTTCTCTTAGCTTGCGAATCAGTGAGCTAAGCCTTGAGAAACGTTTACAGCTCTGCTGGTTAGGTGGGCTGGCAAGCCAGGCCCCCAAGAAGTGTTGAAACTCTCTCAGCTCTATGGGTCCAGCTCTTTCAGTCTGGTGTGTGCAGCTCTTCTAGTTCAGCAGGTGTGGGTTCTTGTCTTATGCCCAGGAAGAATAAGGTACCTGGACATCAGAGAGTGAGTAAGTAGGCATTTATTAGAAGACAGAAAAGCTCCCGGCAATTGGTAGGAACCCAAAATTGGGTTACGAACAATGCCTCTGCAGACAGGGGTTTATACAGTCACAAGAGTGTGCTGATTGGTTGGTGGTAGCACCAATCAGAAAGAGGCACTATGGTGTGGGATTGAAATGCACCAATCGAGAGAGGATTGAAAAAGACCAATCAAGAACAAGCATGTAAAAGGGGCAGTTCACAGACCTGGAAATAGGTGTTCTCACTCCTATCCCTGGAATTTGCAGCAGTAGTTTTTACTGGGACTTGCCCTAACCTGTCTGCCTTTTAGGTTTTTCCCTTTCTTCTCTCTCACTGCCTCACTAAGCTTTCCCTAAAAGAACAAAGAAGGGTGATTAACACTTGCTCCAAAATGAATCAAGAACCATATGAAGTAAAAGGACGGCTTAGTTTTCAATTGTTAACTTGGTTTACAAAAATTAAAACGTAGAGATTCTCAGTGTAACTAAACTTGCTACCAAGAAAATGAAATTACTCACCCTTGGAAAAGAATCTTACAATTTATAAAGCATTATTACATAGCAGAGCTTACTTGATAGGACTTAAAATCTTGAAGAATCAGTTGTATCGTTATTTTGTAGCTGTGGAATATGAACATCAGAGAACAGAGATGACTTGCCTATTAATAAGCGTCAGAACAAAACATGTTTTCTAAATGGAATCCCATGCTCTTTCCATCACTGTCTTCACAATGAACACTGAACCTTTCATTTTCAGTAACATGGGTGGAACTGGAGGACATTATGTTAAATGAAATAAGCCAGGAACAAAAAGTTAAATACCACATGTTCTCACTGATATGTGGAAGCTGAAACATGTAAATCTCAGAGAAGTAAGAAGTAGGACAGAGTGTACTAGAGCCTGGGAAGGGTAGTGGGAAGGGAGGAATAGAGAGAGACTTGGTATAGTACACAAAATTA
Source organism: Tarsius wallacei (assembly GCA_963574415.1). Taxonomy (NCBI): domain Eukaryota; kingdom Metazoa; phylum Chordata; class Mammalia; order Primates; family Tarsiidae; genus Tarsius; species Tarsius wallacei. The sequence goes on along the minus strand of CAUYQG010147091.1, from coordinate 17,216 downwards.
CTCTGCTCTGATTACTATACATTATATGTATTAAAACACCACTAGGTACCCCCATGAATATGTTAGTATTTATCAATTCTTTAAAAATGAAATGAAATTTTTAAAAATTCAGCAACTCTTTGAAGTCTATCTTCATGGAGAAATGTAAGGAAGAAGTTTGGAATGCTTTTTATTTGGTGCTGTGATCTGTTGCCTCCCGCCCCCCACCCTCTCTTGCACTCCAAGGCAGTGCCCACCACCCCCATCCCCATCCCCAACCCCAACCTCAGGCACCTGGTCTACTGTGCCCAATATCTGTCCTTAAATTATCTTGCATCCTTATAAATGCCTTTGTATGTCATGTGTTAATGTACAAAAAAGGCATCATGCTGTGACTCTTTTTCTGCTTTTTACCTTTGCTTTGTCAAACCCATGTTTGAGAGTTATATGTACATCTAGTTCACTTTTCCGAATTGTTGTGTGGATTTTCCTTAGTATGCAGCCACCACAATTTCCTAATTCACTTCCCTAGTGATGGAAAACTATTCCTTTGCCTTCCTCCCTTTACTGCCACAAATCATGCCCTGACAATAAACCCTAAAAATGTTTTCTTGGTGACATGTGAAAAAAAAAATCCTGGCAGATATTCATGGTTATAGGCAGACATATTTTCATTTTCACTAGATACTGGCAGTCTGCTTCCCAGAAAAAAAGAAAAAGATTGTCCCACATAGCAAAGCATAAAAGTTACAGTGTCCTCACATCCTTTCCAACATTAGTAGCAAGCTTCTTTCTAATTATGACCAATCTGATGTATGTAAAATTGTATCTCAGGGCTAAGTTTGGTTCCATTTCTTGGATTACTACATACTTTACATACTCATTGGCAATCAGGTTTCCCTTATCTAAATTACCAATTCATATTCTTTGTTTATTTTTCCATTTGATTTCCTATCTTGTTGTTTTATATTCTAGAAGTGAATTCCTTCTTGACTTTATAAAATGTAAATATTGTCTCTCAGTCAGTCATCTAACATATTATTTTGTCTATGGCATATTTATTGAGCAAAAATCTTTTATTTCAATGTAACCAGATCTAGCCATTTGTCATCTTAGAATTTATGCTTTTTGAATTTCACTTAAAAGTCCTTCTCCTCCCCTAAGATACAAAATATTTGCTATGTTTTCTTCTATCAGTGGTATTTAACCTGCAACAATAAGGCCTTTAATGCATTGAGCCTGTGTATTGGTAAAACAGGGATTAGCTTTATTTTTCTCCATATAGGAAGCTATATTTTTTCCAATGCCATGCACATTAGTTTTAAAACCAGAACAGATTAATAAATGTTATTTTAAATAAAGGAATGATTACAAGTCAAATAGACTGTCTCTTTCTTTTGCTTTGTGGTCTTTTTTTAATTATATTTGTCATATGCTTAGAACACAAGCAGATTTCACAGAATGGCTTAATAATGGTAAAAAAAAAATGCTCACCAAGACACTAGCTATGGTTATGAAATCTATGTAAATGAGATGAATAGCCTGTGTTGTCCTATCATTGTCTGGATCCTAACCTTTACTTAAGTTACAAGAACTACGATTCATCACGTGGTGTTTAACTAGTATCTACCTGCCTCACTCTTCAACTTTAACTAACCTTTATAGATCCCCAAACTTTTTTTTAATTGTAAGAGTGTCCCTTTAGAAAGCAGTAGTCTGTCCAGCCTTCACTTCAGAACTTCCTAAAATCCTATACATTTCTGACAGAGCTGGCAGCAAATTTACTATGCCTATGAAAAACATTGGTCTCCCTGAGCTAAATTGTGAGACTCTTTTCTCAAGAAGAGCTGCATAAAGTGATGGTAAAAAATATTATGCAGCATGCATAATAATAAATGGGTAATCAAATCTCATGCTTCAAGAAGTAAAGTAATTACTGCTGGATTTAGAAACCAGAGCCTACCTCCTCCATAAATAGCATTGTCCAAATCACTGGAGGCTTTGTGTATAAATGTGTGTGTATTTAAGTACGTGTGTTTATGTGTTTTGTGTGTGAGCGAGAGACAAATCATGTATATTAATAGAAACCTTGGAGTGAGACACAATATGCTTCTTCCTCCTAAACTTCTGGTATCAGTCAGTAGAAGAAATCAGAGCCTAGGATGCTTAGAGTTATATTCTACTTGGAAATAATAAGTCCCAGATTTTCATTGTTCATCCTCTGCCACTTTGCTCACTTGTGAATAATCTCCCCTGAGACTATGCCTGGGTCAAAAAAATGCCAACCAGCATTCGTAAAAGATATTGCTTCTAGAATTCTTCTGGCAAAACACTTATTTCTTTCTCTTTTGGTTAGGGTACATTTGACAGTTTGAGAGCAAATCTAACATTTTCTACTATATCCTCACTTCATAAGAGACTATAAAAAACAAATAAATAACACATCTTTGCCAGAATTTTTTCCATAATGCAAACCTACTTCATTAACTTTAATTCACACAAAAACCACTTCAATGGCAAAAGCCTTTTTTGATGGGGTTATTATTCTGAGCTCTAATCTTAACACTAGCAATGCCTTTTGTCATCACAGCTTGGGTTAGTAATAACCTACTCAGAAGTAGACAGTAGACATGAGGATCCTTGACCTTTTTCAAAAAGCTTAATGAAAATTATAGATTTATGTAATAGAATGTTGTGGGACCACTTAAAATTTAAATGAATGTCTGTTCTTTAGTATTATATCATATGAAATCAGTGCACATGGATGTATGTTTTTCTCAATAGGTGATAAACTCCTTGAAGGCCAGGGTTATGTCTTATTCACCTTTATATCCTCAGTGTGTGACTTATTACAATTAATAAATTAAACCATTCATGACTTTAACTATTAATATTAATCAGAAGCTCTGATTGGCAGTTTGATAATTTATTCATATTAAAAATCTAGCTTATTAATTATTACTTAATAAAGACAGTTTGCGAGACAGAGAACATGGATTTGGGGATTCATTTTCCTTAAATTTGGGAATATTGCAATTATAGTAATCACCGCATCTCATCAACTTATGCACTTCCCAAATGTGAGAGATAAATGTTAACTGTCTTACCCACAGGAACATACAATGTACTTAAGAGTAAAACTATAACAAGCATGATTTCTTAAATAGGTGGTCTTGTTTCCTTGGTAATTCATCTTGAAGTTACAAGGATTGGTGCAGAAATTGGAAGGCGATTATTCAATAAGAAAATAATATGCAATCCTGGACAGAACTAATTTCACCAAGAAATACTTCAGCAGGAATTAAATCTATTTTCTACTACCAATGTGTTGCTAGGTTTTTAAGTTGCTATCAAAGTGCCAAACATAGTCAGGAAAATGTGAATATACACAGAAGGCCAGGTGAGATGGAAACAACAGAGAATATGCTAAGACCAATTTCATAAATAAATTAATCAGGAAGGAACGCAATATAATGTATAGCAGAAAAATCACTCCTTCACTATAGATAATCTCATAGGAATTTGAGCTTATTCAATAGCTAGCATGCTTTCTCTTGCTCTCTTCTCTCCATAAATAGATATAAGTAGGGAAATAGATATAGATACAGATATAGATAGATATGGATTATTAAACCTGCTATCTAATCCTAGCTTCAACCAAGGCTAGGGAAGTTAATTCACATGGAAGAAAACAATATTGACATGCCAATCTCAGCTTCCAGGCATTAAAAAATGTCAAAAATAGCAATCGAATGGCTAGAACATCTCAATTGTTTTAAAAGTAGTCTTCACAAATTCTCCCAAAAAAAGAACAGATAATTGGCATATAGAAGCAAGCCAATAGAATTTTATTAAAGATCAACATTGGCAAAGTTATCTTTTAGCAGTGTGGCCTTCCTTTACCTAAATTCCTAAATATACTGCTTGCCAAATAGAGAAGAAAGTCCAGGATTAAGGGAATATATGAGTAAGACAATGGAGGTCCCTGTCTCCTAAGCCATGACTACCCTCCATCCTCTCCTATATCCTCTCAGAAAACTTCATCTAGAAAGGGTTTCCCCGAGATCAGACTTTCTGATATTTAGACTTAATCAGGTAAATAATTATTTTTCTCTAGATGCCAGATTATTAACCTCTGATCAAATGAGAACCAATAAATATGATTATAACTCGACATTGCATACAAAAGCTTTTAATGAGTCTTTAAAATAGCTCTGACTTTGTAAAAATAGATAGAATGTAAACCTAATGGCATTTACTCTCCTTCCAAAATTCTGGTTGATAATTTTAGAAAAAACATCACCTTCGGGGTGACTATGTTAAGACATGGACTGTTCAACTCTTAATCTCTCTCTTTTTTTTTTTAAGGAACACAGAACTGACTTCGTGGCCAAGAATGAAAGCGAGTCTGCATAAAATAGACATTCGATAAATATTTACAGAGGTAGCCATGGGAAGGGGGGAAATTGAGTCATTACAAGCATGCAGCATTTTCTTATGTTGGTAAAAATATACTTACTGGCTAAAGTAATGCATTCACAACTTACAAATAGGTGGATTTATTTAAGTTTTCAGACTTATGCCTTACATAGGCACACAGACCATATTTTCCTTATAAACAGATCAGAATGCACCTGACTCAGGAATTTTGTACAGCTTTCTGGTGGTATAGGCAGTATAGCAAATGTTATTTGGATGCTTAGGACATTCATTTCAGTGATTTGTGAAACTGCAAGGAGAAATTGGGACAGTGTCTGAAAGCCTGGGATATATGGTCTCTATAAGTATGGGAAATTACAAAGTTGGTCACAACAAGGAGAAGCAAAAGATAAAAGAAAATGCAAGAGTCAGTCAAACTGCCTAGGAAAACAATATCATTTTAAACATAAACCTTTGCAACACCCAAATTAAGAGCTAGATAGAAAGCCTTCTAATGTACCAAAGAATATGCTACCTACATATTTTTATGTGAAACCTACAATTAACCAAGTCAGTTGTTCGAATATTATCCTTGTGCTGCAAAGGGGGTGAAGGGATTTTTACTTAGGAACACCAAATTATTCTTCATGGATGAATCATTTGTCTAGCTAATCCACTAAAGCAAGACTGTTTCACCTAGAGAAGGAAAGAATATGGCTAATGACAGAAAATGTAAACTAGCTAAAGCAAGGCTTAACACGGAAATTGCATACTTCCAAACCAAATACACCTTTTCTCTCTGCTCTTTCCCCTTGCAAAAATAAAAATAAAAAGATAAATAACTTATTTAAGAAAGGAACCGTAGCAGGCTTGCCTGTGTGAGCAGCCTGAGAGCTATTGGCTGTCAATGTCATTTCAGTCATTCTGCCAATATATGCTCTCTCTACCTCACACTGATTGGAAGGGTTTTCTAATTTCAGTCGCCAGTTAGTCTGCTCACTCAAGCATTCTGCCTCCATACGCGAATTCTTCCTTATTACAAGGTCACTTTCACCTTACATTTTGCCTTCTATTTTGATGTGAAATATCCAGGTGTTCTGGATTATTAAAACATACACACAGCTTACCCTGCTTGAGAAAGATTATATTCATTTTTCATGGAGTTTTACATCTCATAATAAGTTACTCATGTAATGATCCATTTTCATTTTTAATTAGGATGTCCTCTGAATTCCCCTTTTGCTCCTGCAGACAAGAAAATATTAATCAAGAAATATCTTTGTAAGCTTTGAAACAATTAAAATGCAATGCTTGTAGGGGTGTTATCAGATCAGGAGAATCTGGAATTAACTGTTTGGTGTTATCATTATCAAAGGCCCACTCTCACTCTAAATGTAAAACATGTCTGATAAACCTGATTACCTAAAGTTAAAATACTGTTTTTAAGAAGGAAAATGGATCCTTGAATCTGGTTATGGGTATCTAGTGTGAGCTTCACAGGGTGTCTATTATTGAAGAGTGATTATGATAAGTGCTGTCCTGGATGGGAGTGAATCCTGAGAAGTAATTGGATTTGCTAAATCCAGACTTGCTTTGGCTTTGGTTCTGGCACCTGCAACAAAAACGGACAGCTGTTCTGGACACCCACCAAGTAAATACTATTAAGCTCATTAACACAAACCTTTTGGCTATGATCAAGCGAAGTATCAGCTTAATCCATTATATGCCTTCTGTCAAGGGACTTACTGGGTCCTGCCCTGCTACTTAGAGAGGTTGTTGGGTGGAATTTGGCAGACCAACAAAATCTCTTTCATCTTTAACAGCTATGAGTTTTATTTATGATCCAAGTGAAATGGCTTGATAATGATAATGATAATAATACCTCAGATGGATAAACACCCCAGCCCTAAGGAGTTCAGAGTGCTCTGCTGATATTTATCTAATTAATCCTCACCACATGCTTGATGAGGAGGGATGTGGCATCCTCCCTGGTTTACAAACAAGGAAAACAGGGCAAAAGTGACTAGCCTGGTATCTTCAAGTAAGTTACTTTGGAGAAAATAACACAACCAAGATGTCTCGTCTTTCAATGCAATGCTGTGATTAAAATAACAATTGTCACAATTTTTAGATTTCTAGTAGAAACTACATATGTACCTGTGAAATATTACTGTCTGGTAATTGCACAACTTTGCTCATGGGGCATTAATCAAACAAGATAATAGCTATGTGGGTGTATGGATATCCTCAGATGATCTATAAATCTCTTTTTATCTACATATGTTGACTATTGGTTTTGGAGTATGTTCCAACCAAATTAAAAGAGAGAAATGGGACAATAGTTTGTGAAGCCTTTTAGACACAACTCCAAAGGAACTTAAAGATCACAAGTAAACCTATACATTGTATAATCTCTTTCAGACTTATCGTTTAAGACTCAGGAATTTACCTCTTTAAAACTACTTGTAGTAAAATGAAAATTTTGACCACATTACTCAAACATTATCATAAATAAAACAATCTGGCAGATGCTATCAAATCCTTATGTCTTAAAAAATCTCAACTTAAGGAAAATTAACCACATTTATTTACCTCAGAAAATCAGATATAGAAAGTGCCATGCCTCCATTTCATGAATCAACCTTTTCTTGTTTTTTGAGAGTCAATTGTACATTTAGTAACAGCCATTGGAGCTAATCAACTAAATAATCACCATGATACTGACAGCCTTTGAAATACTTTAAATTTGACCAACTATAAACTTAAGAAATATATTCATATTTTCCTGAAATGGTATGCTTTTTCTTTCTTTCTGCAGCAATAGGAATATTTCTCCTTTTTCTTCTTGAAGTATTGAGAATATTTTTACCTTTTTGCTGCCAGCACGCCTCTGTATCAATACCATAAAATTAGCAGGAAGTGAGTTGAAGTTCAGAAAGAGGATTTTGTTCATAGTCCAAAAGCCAGATGGACCACAATTTAACTTTGCTCTGCTCCTGAAAAAAAGACCAAAAAAAAAAGAAGGATGGAATGTAAAAGAAAATAGACATATTTTCTCAACAGAGAAGGTAATGTCTAGCAAAAGAAATAGTAGTCAATTCATCTTTTAGACAATTATTTTTAGTTTTGAAATGCACAGTTTCTGGGTTCCCTGGAATGTCCATCCTAAGTGCTTTTCAGTCATAGAATAAGATCCTCAGTAAGACAATTATTAGTCAATTTGATCACTTTTGTATGTTAAGACCATGCAAATACATACCATGTTTTATCTGCAAGGCATTGTGCTAGGCACTTTTGCATTTCTGAGTTATTTAATCTTCACAAGAAACTTGTTCTTCCCGTAGGTACACATTCAACAAATGTTGGTTAAATAAATGAATAAGAGATAGATGTGATTTTTATTTTATAGACAAGGAAACAGGTTCTTAATGATAAAGCAATTTGCCTGATGTCTGATGTCATACTGCTACTAAGTGGCCAGGCCAGAGTTCAAATCCTGAAACTCTTATAATAAATGCAGAATCTCTATTACACAATTGTCTCCTCAAATAGGTAACCAGTTTTTTTAAAAACATTATTTAAGGTAAATCTCTGAGACTGTTTGGGATGCTGAGTATTATTTCTGAGTTACTAATAATTATAATTAGGAGATAAGTGATATGCAATCACATAGACATAACTAAGCCCCAGAAAAGGAGTTCAAGTTAAAATTCCTGCCTACTTTCTTCTTTCCAAGGTAGAGATATTGTTCAAATGAGTGTGGTCTTAGGAGAACAAAGGTGATGGCATTTATCTTCAACCCCTGTGTCCATGACCATTAAAATACTACTGAAGCTCCTTGCACTTCCTATTATCCCTAATAAGTATCTGAAAAATGTAACTGCTCTCTACATCTGACTTCTGGAGGAGGCTGACAAATTGGAGAACCATTTAAAAATTCATTATAGTAAATGTATACAAGAGAACCACAGATGTAGGAAGGAGAAAGAAGACCTAAGAAAGTGAGTATTTGTTTATGTTTTGCTTTATTTGTTTTGTTTTAAGCCACCATCAATGAATAACTCTTTGAAAAATGGTCTTTGAAAACCAAAGGCAAAAATGTTTAAATTGCAGATGGTGGGGTTTATATATCAAAACTTAATACGGGATGTTCAAGCTTTAGTGTGCATGCTTATTTTATTAACATACCACATGCAAGCAATTTTAAATGCAAACTTCAAAACATTTTGCATTTTACTAATGAGATACTTTAAAATATATGAATATCAAAATCACAGCAAATTTTAAGCGATAACTTAAATATGGATTTTAATTAGAAGCATGATGTCCTTTTACATAGTTATGGAACCACTAAATATTGTCAGTCTGAATCACACAGAAATATTAACAATTGAACAAATTCCATATTCCATCACTTATTATTTACACATCAAATTTATGCTCCAGTAGCGCTATACTATCTTGTTTCTTTTTGATAAAATCCAAAACTAATATGATAGGGTTTCATATGTCGTTAGAAGTCTTTATGAACTAATTTTGCAACACTGGAGAATGGTCAGCTCTCCAAAGTAGGGTCCTCATGTCCTCAAGTGGATCCTCAAGGTATAAGACGCTTCAGTTTTAATAGACTTCTGAGTGCTGACAATAGACCCAACAAAGATATAGAACTAAATCATTACAAGCTTCTTTAATGCAACCTTGATATGGATTATGGTCCTGTTCATCTTTGAAACATTATCTAAACAGGATACTTGCAACAAAAAAATATATAGCTATATAGCTATCCAACTCAGTTAAGCTAGTTTCTTTACGAAGGTCCTCACTCCAGGGACTCACTCCATTTTACCCAAGAGAAATGCTCAGAGAAGTCACTGCAGATTAGGATTCTGATGCACTGTCTCTCACCTAGCCCACACTGCACCTTCATTATTTGCATTTCTTTTTCTCATTTCTTTGTTTGGATGTAAAACCCAGCAAAACATGATAGAATGCCTCAGCTTTCATGACTGTGGATGTCTTCTTTCCTCCTCTACTCTCCACTTTTATCTGCTGTCCTCTAAACAGCACCTTGTGGGAACCAGACCTCTATGTTCCCAGATTTGCCTTGATTCCGCTTCCCTCTCTTTGATCACACCTATCTTATCTGATCATTTTTCACTTCCAGCCTTTCATTCACTCAATAAGTACTTATTGATAGCCTGTCATGTGTCTGGCATTGTTTGAAATACATAAAAGACAGCAGTGAACAAGAGAGAATCCTTGCTGACATAAAACTTCCACTTTACTGGGGGCACAGAAAGTAAAAGTAAAAAATAGAATATATAACATATTTTCAGACAGTTGATACTAAGAATAAAACAAAGCAAGATATAAGCCTAGAGAATAAAGATGGATCAGAGGAGACTTATGAATACAGTGGTCAAGAACAACCTCTAAAGAAAGGAGAACAGAAACTGTCTTAATTGGTTCAGGCTGCCATAACAACATACCACACACTGAGTAGCTCAAACAACAAAAATTTATTTTTTCATAGTTCTAGAGGCTCGAAGTCTGAGATCAGGTGCCAGGATAGTCTGTTCATGGTGATGGTTTTCTTTCTGACATGCAGATGACTGCCTTCTATGTCCTCATATGACAAAGCAGTAAATAGAAAACAAACTCTCTGGTGTCTCTTATAAGGGTATTAATCCCATCATGGCCCTGACTCTAAAATCTCAACTAAATCTCATGACCCCCACTCTAAAACCTCAGCTAAATCTAATTATTTCACAAAGTCCATTTCTCCAAATACCATAAAATTGGAGGTTGGGGCTTCAACATATGAAGTTTGGGAGTGGGGAAGGTACAAAATTTATTCCATAACAGACCTGAATGATGTCAAAAAGTGAAGATCTGGTGGAGGAAATATTCCAGGTGGAGTACACATGCCATAAAGCAGGAATCAGCTTGAAGAGTTTAAGGAAAAAGAATAACAGTACAGCTGAAACAGAATGAGAAAGATGGAGAGTGGTAGAAAAAAGGTTGAGGAGACAGATAGAGGTCAGAGCGTATCAGACATTACAAGAGAAGTATGTTTGAATATGTTTGAAGTTTTTCTGAATGTAATATAATACATTATTGATGTACTAGAAGGTTTTCAGGAAGGAAATTGCTTGATTTAATTTATGTTTAAAAGAGAATTACCCCTTAGGGTTCAGAAATTACCTGTTGGGTACTATGTTCACTATCTGGGCAATGGACCTTCTAAAACCCAATCCCCATCACTACACAGTAGGCTCATGTAACAAACAAGCATGTATACCTCCTGAATCTAAAATAAAAATAGGGGGAAAGAATAGAAAAGAAAAAGGAAAGTCACTCCCACTACTATGTGAAGCATTGAATAAAGTGGGGGGAAAAGTGAAAGCATCCTTGTTTGGAGGTTCTTGGAAAAGTCTTAAGTGGGAAATTATGATCCTGATTTAACAGCAGTGAAAATAGCGAGAGGTGGTGGGACTCGATGTGTGTTTTGAAAATAGAACCAACTGGACTTACTGATAGATTACGTGTTGAACTAAGACAAAGAAAAAAAGGGAGAGGAATGAAAACTTACTTTTAAGTTTTGGCTTCAGTAACTACATAAATAGTAGTGCCATCTGCTGAGATTAATTAGACAGGAAGAAGAAACATGATGAGATAGAAATTAATAGTTCCATTTAACATATAAAGTTTGAGGACTATTAGACATATTGAATCTCAGTGTTGGAAAGGCCAGTGGAAAGGTTGAGGATGAACATATAATTTGAAAGTCAACGGCAGAGACATGGTATGGTATTTAATGCTGTGAAACTGAATGAGGTCACCTACGAGAGTCCAGGAAAAGAAGAGACCAATAGCTAAAATCTAACATTGCACATTTAGAAACTGGCAACAAGAGAAAACGTCATCAAAGAGAATAAGGAAAGGCTAGCAGAGCTGTAGAAAGAAAATCCAGGAGAGTGTAGTTCTATGTATTTAATAGAAGAAAGTATGACCATGGCATACTCTGCTGAGTGCTAAAGAAGGAAAAGAACAGTCAATGGATCACTGGACTTGACAAGATGGAGGCCAACAACTTAGCTCTATTTTTAGTGAATTTCCAGTGCACTGACAGTGACACTAGACTAATTGGAACAGATTAAAGAGAGAATTGGACATGAGAAAGTAAAGAAAGCCAGTAGAGACAGTTTTTTCAAAAGTTTTGTTTCAAAAAAAAGATCAGAAAAATGTGGCAGCAGCTGAAGAACTAAGGATCAAGGGAGGATTTTTTTTTTTTATTTTAATTTTAAGAGGTCCACATGTATATTCATTACACCAACATGGTGTGTAGTGGTGGAGATTGGGTCTCAGGTAGCCCATTACCCAGTTAGTGAACATAGTATCCCATAAATAATTTCTGAACCCTAATCTCTGTCTCCCTCTCCCCATATATTGCTGTCCTTGGTGTCTATTATTTCCATTTTTGTCACCATTTGGCTCCCATATATGAGTGAGAACAGGTGGTGTTGGTTTTCTGTTTCTGAGTCAGTTCACTTAGGATGATGATGTCCAGCTCCACCTAAGCTACTTCAAAGGATATGACTTCATTTGTCATGGCTGTGTAGTATTCCATAATGAACATACCACATTTTCTTTATCCTTTCTTCCTTCCTTTCTTTCTTTCAATTTTTGATTCAGGGGGTGCACATGCATATTCATTAAAGGGCATATGGTATAGTGGTGGGGATTGGGTCACAGGCAGCTCATTCCCCAAATAATGAACATCGCGCCCTGAAGGTAGTTTCTGAATCCTAACCCCCCTCTTCTTGTCCCTTGTTGGTGTCCCAAGTATATTTTTTCTATCTTTATGACCATTTATCTCCCAGATATGAGTGAGAACATGTGATGTTTGTTTTTCTGCTTCTGGGTCAGTTTACTTAGGATGATGATCTCCAGCTCCATCTATGTTGCAGCAAAGGACTTGATTTCATTATTTTTTATGACTACATAGTATTCCATGGTGTGGATATAACATATTTTCATTATCCACTGATTGATTGATGGGGATTTAGGTTGATTCCACATCCTTGCAGCTGTGAATTGCACTGTGATGAACAAGAGGGTGCAGGTGTCTTTGTTATATAATGACCTCTATTCCTTAGGATAGATACCTGGTAGTGAGCTTGCTAGATCAAGTGGTAGATAGACTTTTAGTTCTCTGAATACTCTTCATACCATTTTCCATAGAGGTTGTACTAATTTACACTCCCACCAACAGTGTATAAGTATTCCCTTTTCTCCTCATCCATGCCAGTATCTATTGTTTTTTGATTTTTTAATAATGGCCATTCTGACTGGTTTAAGGTGGTATCTCATTGTGGTTTTAATTTGCATTTCTCTGATGATGAGTGATATTGAGCATTTTTTCATGTTTCTTGGTCATTTGAATATCTTCTTTTGAGAGATGTCTATTCATGTTGTTTGCCCACTTTTTAATAGGTTATTTGCTTTTTTTCTTGCTGACTTGATTGAGTTCTTTGTAGATTCTGGATATTTATCCTCTGTCAAATGTATACTTTACAAATATCTTCTTCCATTCTATAGGTTGCCTATTTGTTGATTATTTATTTTACTATGTAGAAGCTTTTTAGTTTAATTAAGTCCTACGGATTTATTTTTTAGCAGTATTTACTTTGGGGGTTTTAGCCATAAATTATTTGCCTAGGCTGATGTACAGAAGCATTTTTCCTAGGTTTTCTTCCAGGATTGTTATGATTTCAGGTCTGAGATCCTTTCTTCTGCTTGTTCTAGTCTACTGTCCAAACTTTCCACTGCATCTGGACTTCCTTAAATACTTTTTTTATTTCTCGAATTTCAGCTTTTTTTTAAAGGTGACTATAGCTTTGGAGAATTTTCATCCATGTCCTGAATAATTTATTTTAATTTAGTTATATTAGTTCTCAAATATCTCCTGAAATTTATTAACCAATTTTATGATCAATTTTTTGAGTTCTTTGAAATTTCAGCAATTTCATTTTGGTTAGGATTTGTTGCTGAAGAGTTAGTGTGGTTTTTTGAGGGTGTTGGAAAACTGTGTTTTTCATACTGTCAGAATTATTTTTCTGGTTCCTTCTCATTTGGGTTGATGATTTTTTATTTGAGATTGTCAGGGAGTTGACATAGGCACTGTAGAGTTCTCCTGGTGATATACAGACTTAGTTTGGTAAGTTTTTCAATTGCAAGATGTGGCAGCCTTGTGCTGTATACCTGCACTGGCTCACCATGTCCTAAGTAGCCAGAGTGTCTTGGAAAGTGTTTCTAGCTGGCACTTGAGATCTGGTATTACTCAAAAAAACTTAGCAATTTTATCCTGTGTTTGACTGTATTGTTGACCTCTGGCCATAAGGTGGTGTTTGTGGAGAAAGCAAGCTACTATGATGGTAACTGTAGAGTTTCTCCTTGGCAACTATTGCTCCAAGGAAGTGCCCAGCCAGTTTAGACTGAGGGTTGAACTCTAGGGATTTCCTAAATTATGTCTATTTTAAGCCTCCTGAGTATTGCAGTAGAGGGGAGATAAGGCACCCCACAACTGTGCACTCCTAGCTGCTTCATTAGGGATTAAAAGTGAGTCCCAGTCACTGAGGTAATGCTGTTGTGCAGAGCAGACCCAGAAGAGTTTACAAGGGAATAAGAGGATACTATGGCAATGCAGCCCACCCAACTCTCACCTTGGCCTCAGGCAATCTGTGATCTGAATGTCAAGGTGCAGCCCGCCTCAGGGCCTCAGGGCCTCAGGTGTTGTCCAGCAACCTGCCCAATCAGGAACTGTCTGTAGCTGCAGAGTTCACCCTTGGCACATTTTCTTTATCTAGTCAACTGTTGATGGGCTTTCCTCCCTCTACTGCCACAAATAATGTACATTCTTTTACTATTGTGTATAGTGCAGCAATGAACATACACGTACAAAAATCTTTTTTATGTATTGATTTATTTTCCTTTGGATAGATCGCTAGTAGTGGAACGTTAGTTCAAATGATAGTTTAGATTTTACTTCTTTGAGAAATCTCCATACTGTTTCCATAGAGCTTGAACTAGTTTACAGTCCCACCAACAATGGATGAGCATTCTCTTCTCTGCAAGCATACCAATAGCTGTTATTGTTTGGTTTTCTTATAATAGCCATTCTGACTAATGTGAGGTGATAGCTCATTGTGCTTTTAATTTGCATTTCTCTGATTATTAATGATGTTCAGAATATTTCAATGTGTCTGTTGGCCACATGTTTGTCTTCTTTTGAGAAATGTCCATTCATATCTTTTGCCTACCTTTTGATTTTTGTGTGTGTGTATGTGTTGAGTTGTTTGAGTTTCTTGTAGATTCTGAATATTATCTCTTTGTCTGAGGTATACTTGCAAGTATTTTATCCCATTTTATAGGTTTTCTGTTCACTCTCAATTATTTATTTTGCTATGCATAATCTTTTTAGTTTAATTAAGTCACATTTGTCTATTATAGTCTTTGCAATTGTTAGTTGTACTTGCTTTGGGGGAACTTTATCATAAGTTATTTGCCTAGGCCAATGTCCAGAGGAGTGTTTCCTAGGTTTTCTTCCAGGATTTTTGTAGTTTGGGGTCTTACATTTAAATCTGTGACCCATCTTTAGTTAATTTTTGTATATAGTGAAAGATAAGGGTTCAGTTTCATTGTTCAGCATATGACTAGCCAATTTTCCCAGCACCATTTTTTGGAGAGAATGATCTTTCCCCATTGTTTATTTTTGTTTATTTTGTCAAAGATCATTGGGTTGTAGGATGCAGTTTTATATCTGGGTTCTCTATTCTGTCTCACTAGTCAATGTATTGTTATATCAGCATCGTGCTGCTTTAGTGACTATAGCCTTGTAGTATAATTTGAACTAAGTCATTGTAATGCCTCTAAATTTTTTTTTTTTTTTTTTTGCTTAGAATTGCTTTGGCTATTCAGACTCTTTTTTGATTCCACATAATCTTCAAGATTTTTTTTATAGTTCAGTGAAGAATCAGGGTTTTGATTGAATCAGGTTTGATCAGGGTTTTGGTCAGGATTGCATTGAATCTGTAGATCGCTTTGGGCAGTATGGTTATTTTAATAATATTGATTCTTCCAATCCATGAACATAGGATATTTTTCCATTTGATCATGTCATCAGTGTTTTGTAGTTCTCCTTATACAGATCTTGCACTTCCTTATGTGTATTCCTAGGATTTCTTTTTTTTTTTTAATTTTTATTATAAAGATGAGGGGTACAATTCAGGGTTAGGTATATAAACATTGATCATGCAGGTGCCCTTGTTGATGAGGTATGCCCTTCACTCCCCTAGCAGTTTCCCACTACTGCCAATCACTTTCTTATAGCATTATAATTGTTCAAGGTCCTCTTGGGAGTGAGAACATATGGAACTCTGTTCTTTGTTTCTGTAATAAATCATTGAGTATGATCGACTCCAAATCCATCCAGGTTCTGCAAAGTCCGTATATTTGTCTTTCTTTATGGCTGCATACTATTCCATTGTGTATATGTACCACATTTTTTTATCCAGTCCAGCTTTAATGGGCAACATGTTTAGTTCTATGTTTTTGATATTGTGAATAGAGCTGCAACAAACATACATGTGCAGGTATCTTTTTTGTAGAAAAATTTGAGTTCCTCTAGGTATATTCCCAGTAGGGGAATTGCTGGGTCATATGGAAGGTCAATTTCTAGTTCTTTCAGAAATCGCCACACTGTTTGCCAAAGAGGTTGTACAAGTGTGCATTCCCACCACCAGTGTAGAAGCATTCCTTTTTCTCCACATCCTCACCAGCATATGTCATTGTTTGTTTTATTAATGATGACCATTCTTACTGGGGTTAGGTGGTATCTCAATGTGGTTTTGATTTGCATTTCTCTACTGATAAGTGAGGCTGAGCACTTTTTCATGTGTCTGTTGGCTGCCCATATATCTTATTTTGAGAATGTCTATTCATGTCTTTTGCCCACTTTTTAAAGGGGCTATTTGGTTTTTTTCCTTGGTGTATTTGAGTTCCTTATAGATCCTAGATGTTAGGCCTTTGTCAGATATACAGTTAGCAAATATTTTTTCCCATTTTGTGGGCTGTATCCCTGCTCTCTTGATGGTTTCTTTTGTTTTGCAGAAGCTCATTAATTTGATGAGGTCCTACTTGTCTATCATATTTCTTAAGGTATGGGCCTTTAGGATTCTGAATAGGAATTGGTTCCCAGTTCCAATTTTCATAAGGGTGTCTCCTGTGTTTTCTAAGATTCTTATAGTTTGAGGTTTTACACTTAGGTTTTATGTTTAGGTCTTTTAACTCCATTTAGAGTTAATTTTTGTGTATGGTGATAGGTAGGGGTACTATGTCAATCTTCTGCATGTGGTCAGTCAGTTTTCCCAGCACCATTTACTGAATAGGTTCTCCTCTCCCCAGTGGTCATTGTCGGAGGCTTTGTCAAACATGAGTTGGTTGAGGAATCGAGGCTTTGCTTTTGGAATCTCTATCCTGTTCCATTGGTCTATGTGCCTGTTTTTGTACCAATACCAGGCTGTTTTGATGACTGTAGCCTTATAGTAAAGTTTGAAGTCTGGAAGTGTGATACTTCCTGCTTTGTTTATTTTGCTAAGGATTGTTTTGGCTATTCGTGGTCATTTATGTTTCCATATGAATTTCTGTATTGTCATTTCCAAGTCTGAGAAGAATGATGTTGGTAACTTAATGGGTATTGCATTGAATCTGTAGATTGCCTTTGGTAGGATGGACATCTTAACAATGTTGATTCTTCC
>CAUYQG010147085.1:0-33159 GCA_963574415.1 Tarsius wallacei | reverse complement strand
CTGTCGCCCAGACTGGAGTGCAGTGGCCGCTCCCGGCCACCGCAGCCTCGACCTGCTGGGCTCCGGTGATCCTTCCGCCTCAGCCTTCCAAGTAGCTGGAACTACAGGCGTGTGCTACCACACCTGGCTGATTTTTTGATTTATTGTAGAGATGAGGTCTTGCTTGCCCAGGCGGGTCACGAACCCGCGGGCTCAGGCAATCCACTCACCTCAGCCTCCCAAAGGCGCGGGATTACAGGCTGAGCCACCGAGCCCGGCTTGTTTTACTTCTTTTAATTATTTTTCATTATATTTTGAGTTATTTTCTTAGTGGTTCCTCTAGGGCTTATCACATACAACTAAATTTATCATAATCTTATTCACGTTTATATTAATGTATTTCCAGTGAGCTATTAAACACATTACTCCAATATAGTTCCATTTCCTGTTTCTCCTTTTGTGATATTATTATTATTATTATTATTATTATTATTATTATTTGAGTTGGAGTCTCACTCCTTCGCCCAGGCTGGAGTGCAGTGGCATACATGCTTACGGCCACCCCAGTGTCAATCTGCTGGGCTCTGGCAATCCTTCTGCCTCAGCCTTCTGAGTAGCCAGAACTACAGATGTACGCTACTGCACCCAGCTATTTTTTATTTTATGGTAGAGACGAGGTCTCTCCAAGTTGCCCGGTTTGGTCTCGAACCTGCGGGCTCAGGCAGTCCACTTGCCTCAGCCTCCCAAAGTGCTGGGATTACGGACTAAGCCACCGAGCCCTGCCTGTGCTATTATTCCTGTGCATCTTACATCCATATATTACAATCCCACACATTGATATAATTATTATTAAGTCAATATATGTGAATTTTTATTTACATAATTTTGTCATTTTAAAAAAACTGAGAGAAGGAAAAACAAGTACATATTTTTATTTTGTTATAGTAACTTTTGTACTACCATTTCTGGTTTTCATCTTTTATTCCTGTGAGTTCAAGTTACTATCTGTTGTTATTTCCTCACCCTAGTACAGCTTTGCTCCTGCCCGCCTCCTTTGTGTTATTATCAAATATACTACATTTTTATCCATTATAGACTCAACAATACAATTATGCACACATATTATTTTAAATTGCTTCTTAAATCAGCTAAGAAAGAAGAGACAATATTCATTTATATTGCTCTTTATAATTACATGATTGCCTTTACTAGTGCTCTGTGTTTTTTCATGAGTATTCAAATTACTGTCTGAAGCACTGGCTTTCAATTTCCTTTGGTATTTTTTGTAGAATGGGTCTTCTAGCAATGAATTTTCTCACTTTCTTTATTTTGCTTTTATTTTTTGATGGAGAGTTTTTCTGGGTTTAAGATTTTTGGTTATCAACTTTTTTCTCTCTTTTTTTGCAACATTAATATATCATCTACTGTCTTGTGGCCTCAATTGTTTCTGATGATAAATCTGTTATTAGTATTACTCTGGGCCGGGCTCGATGGCTCAGCCTGTAATCTCAGCACTTTGGGAGGCCGAGGTGAGTGGATTTCCTGAGACCTGCCTGGGCAACTTGATGAGACCTCATCTCTACAATAAATCAAAAATTAGCCAGGCGTGGTAGCGCGCACCTGTAGTTCCAGCTACTTGGAGGGCTGAGGCGGAAGGATCACCGGAGCCCAGCAGGTCGAGGCTGCGGTGGCCGGGAGCGGCCACTGCACTCCAGTCTGGGTGACAGAGTGAGACTCCAACTCAAAAAAAAAAAAATTACTCTGGTTCACTTGTATGTGATGAATTTTTTTTCTTGCTGATTTCAAATTTTTATTTTTGTCTTTAGCCTTCAGCATTTTAATTAATTAATTATTTTTTTTGAGAGAGAGAAATTGCACTGTTACCCAGGCTGGAGTTCAGAGGTGTGATCATAGTGCACTGCAGCTTCAAACTCCTGGGCTTAAACAATCCTCCTGCCTTAGCCTCCTGAGTAGCTGGGACTATAGGTGCACACCACCATGCCCATCTAATTTTTAACTTTTACTTTTGTAGAGACAGGGTCTCGCAATATTGTCCAGGCTGGCGTCAAACTCCTGGGCTCAAGCAATCCTCCCATCTCAGCCTCCTAAATGTAAAGTGCTGGGATTACAAGTTTGAACCACCATACTGGGTCAGCTTTCAGCATTTTTTACCATGATGTGACTGGTGTGGATCTCTTGGCATTTATTGAACTACGTGTGTGTATAGATGAATGTTTTCCATCAAATTTTGGATGTTTTCAGCCATTATTTTCTTGAATATTTCTTCTGTTCCTTTCTCTTCTCCCTTTCTGTTATTCTCATAATGCACATGTACCAACCACATTGAATGGTGTCTCACATTTTTTGGATGTGGTCTTTATTTTTCTTTCTTCTTTTTCCCCTCTGTTCATCATATTGCATGATCTTTGTTCACCTGTTTTCCAGTTTGCCAGTTCTTTGTTCTGCCAGCTCAAAGCTTGAGTCCCTTTATGAGCTTTTAATTTCAGTTATTGTAGTTTCGATTATTGTACTTTTTATCTCTAGAATTTCCATTTGATTCTTTCTCTTTATAATCTCTATCCCTTTATTGATATTTTCAATTTGATCAGACATTGTCATTATACATTCCTTTACTTTTTAAGGTGTGGTTTTGATCATTCTGTATTTATAATAGCTGTTTGAAGTCTTCATCTTTTAAATTTAACTTCTGTTCCCTCTCACAGACAGCGTCTTTTGCCTGCTTTTTTTTTTTCCTGAGTATAGTTCACATTTTCTTGGACATTTTAGATAATATACTGTAGCAACTCTGGGTACAAACCCACTGGGCTTGTTTTTGTGGTTGTTTGCTTGTTTATTTGTTAAGTCACTTGACTGGATGCCTATTTTGCCTATAACATGAAACCTCTGATGTTAGCTCTCTAAGGGTGCAGTTTGGGACATGGCCACAATCACCTGCAATGACAGTGCTTTTGGCAGGGCTTTCTTTGACTACCTCTTTCCCCGATCTTCCATTAGACTGTCTGCCTCTGTTGATTTTACACCCAAATCTTAGGCTCCATTAATTGCGAGTGTGATGCTCTACTGTTTTTAACAGTGCCCTGGGATGTAAGTTTTTCTATAGTCTGATGATACTGTAATTACATGATTGCCAGCTCTAAAGGGCTTAATGACGCATATATACATAGATACAATAATTATGTATATGTGCAGAAAGTGTAGTAATATGGAAAATGAGCAGCTAAATTGATATTTTAAATATAATTGCCTTTGGTGTGCTATACCACTATGTCATAAGCTGTCAAGAAGATCTGCTTAAACATGTTGTTCACTTCATTCCCGTTGTTAGACCTTTGAGAATCTGCTGATGGACTTCTGACTGCCTCTCTTCCATTACTGACTAGATAGCCTAGCAATACATTCTGCTACCCAATGGCCAAAACTTGGAATTGTACTTGGGAAACAACAGCTGCCCAAAGACCTGAAAAGGGACAATTTGGAATGAATGCATTACTGGTTCATCATGATATAAAATGTCATGGAAATTTATGTTTCCAAGTGAGACACAGCATTAAAACCAAGCTGCAGCTTCAGAACAATTTTGAGATCTTGTCAAATAACATTTTCAAACATAGTCTGTCCTTTGAACAGCTTTGTAAAGGTGATAAAACTGGTCTGATGCAGTGATACATGATAGTTTCCACCTAGCAAGCTTATGTTTAGACTGGAAAATAATGGCTTTAAAAATCTATAGTATTTTTGTATTTCACAGTATATTGACACCTTAGATTTCCTCAAATATGATTTAAATATTTTTCCAAAAGTTACAAATTCAAAATAAAACAGGGTCTGTATTTAGTATTATTTTTGATAATTATTTGTGAAATTAGAATGATTTGTGTGGATTAAATGAAATAATATACATCAAGTATCTAGTGCAGTGCCTAGTACATAGCATTTATATTCATTTGTTCACAAATATTTATTCAGCCTCTACTGCATGCAAGGCAGTGTGCCAGGCACTAGGGTTTTAGTGATGAAAGAGGCAGATATCGCCAGGTTTGGTGGCTCAACCTGTAATCCCAGCACTTTGGGAGGCTGAGGCGAGTGAATTGTCTGAGCCCACGGGTTCGAAGCCCGCCCGGGCAACTTGGCAAGACCTCGTCTCCACAGTAAATCAAAAACTAGCCGGGCGTGGTAGCATGCGCCTATAGTTCCGGCTACTTGGAAGGCTGAGGCGGAAGGATCACTGGAGCCCAGCAGGATGAAGCTGTGGTGGCCTGGAGCATGCCACTGCACTCCAGTCTGGGTGGCAGAGTGAGACTCCAACTCAAAAAAGAAAAAAAAAAAAAGAGGTAGATATGATCTCTCCTTGCATGAAGTTTACATTCTAAAAGAGGAGACAGAAAACAACTTATAGCAAAATAATTGTTTAATTTCACTTATGAGTCTGATAATGTGTTGGATTCTTTGGGGTTTTTTCTACAGAAGTGATTATATCATTGGCAAATAATGACTTTATTTCTTCTTTTCTGATTCTTATATCCTTAGTCTGTTTTTCTTGTCATATTGCACTGGCTAAAACAGCCAGTGAAATGTTAAAGAGAGGCCAGGCACAGTGGCTCACACCTGTTATAACAGCACTTTGAGAGGCCAAGGTGGGAGGATTGCTTGAGGCTAGGAGTTTGAGACCAGTCTGAGCAACATACTGAGGCCTTGTCCCTATAAAAAAAAGAAAAGAAAAGAAATCAACTAGGTAGTTCCAGCAACTTAGAGGTTGAAGTGGAAAGATCTCCTGAACCCAGGAGGTTGAGGCTGTGGTGAGTTGTGATCATGCCACTGTACTACAGTCTGGGCAACAGAGTGAGATGCTGACAAAAAAAAAAAAAAAAGGAAGGAAAGAAAATGAAAATGTCAGGTTACAAACTGAGGAAGATATTGACTGGTAAAGGGTTAATGTTAAGGATCTATGTAGAACTCCTATAAGTTAATAAAAATAATGTAAACACCCAATAAACGTCCAGTATAACAAAGGATATGAGACATGGACTGACATTTTGCCAAAGAAGAAACACATACGGTCGGTAAACATGTGAAGAGAGTCAACATCAGTGGTTGATGTTGAAATTAAATATAAAAAATACAAGGTATGTTTTTTCACCATGAAAATGCCTTGGTTTTTGTTTCTGTTTTTGTCTTGAGTAGGAGTCTCACTCTGTCACCCAAGTTGGATGGAGTGGCATGCTCATGGTCTTGTAGGACACTTATCTGTCCTCTCTGAAGTCTTCCACATATAGGACTTCATTTACATATCAACACACCTGGAGTGTTGTCCCCTTATCTCAACAAAATATTTCCTCTACTAATTTCCAAAATAGGAACCACAAATTACCATTCAAGAAATCTTTGAATCGACCTGTGAGCCTGGAAATGTCCCTTCTTCCTAGACCAAACCAATTAAAATCCCATATGTATTGATTTATGGCTTCTTGTAACTTCTCCCTTCCTGAAATGCATGTAACCAAGCCACCATTCAAGCATGGTGAGCTCATGCTCTCAAGACCTCCTGAGGATGGGTGTCCTCAGGCCTAGGTCCCCAGTTTGGTTCAGAATAAACCATCTTAAAATATTTTATTTTATTTTATCATTTATTTATTTATTTAGTTGGAGTCTCACTCCGTTGCCCAAACTGAAGTGCAGTGGCACGCTCCTGGCCACCACAGCCTTGACCTGCTGGGCTCCAGCAATCCTTCCGCTTCAGCCTTCCAAGTAGCTGGAACTACAGGCGTGCGCTACCATGCCCAGCTAATTTTTTATTTATTGTAGAGATGAGGTCTTGCCAAATTGCCTTGGGAGGTCTCGAACCCGCAGGCTCAGGCAATCCACTCACCTCGGCCTCCCAAAGTGCTGGGATTGCAGGCTAAGCCACCAAGCCCAGCCTCTTAAAATATTTTACAGCATTTGGTATCTTTTCATCAACAAATTGGCACCCAGCATGGGGCCCAAACCCAAGACCCTGAGATCAAGAGTCTCACGCTCTACTGACTGAGCAAGCCAATCCAGCTGTAGTCCTATTGTATATTGAGGAGAATTTGTATATGCAATAAGTTGTCTTAAAAAGAAAGCAAGGGATGATGACATGGGATCAAATGCTTACTTTCATGGGAACAGTTATTAAGAAATAATTGAATAAAATGAACCATGCGTGAAACCTTGCATGATGAAAGTATATCATGAAACAAAGATAAAGAGATCCAAAATAATACTAGTAATAATGAATTTTATTATAAGAAGTTCAGCAGAAGAGAAATGCAGGATGTTCTGAAAGTACAACTGGAATACTTGTATAATTGGTGTACCTGATCTACTCTGGGTTCCTGGGGCTCCAGGAAGCCTTCCTTTTTTTTTTTAGTTGTAGTTGCATTTTGTTGCCCATGCTGGAGTGCAGTGGCACCCTCATGGTCACTGCAGCCTCGACCTGCTGGGCTCAGGTGATCCTTTCACCTCAGCCTTCTAAGTAGCTGGAACTACAAGTGTGTACCAACACACCTGGCTAATTTTTTTATGTTTATTTTAGAGATGAAGGCTTGCCAAGTCTGGTTTAGAACCACTGGGCTCAGGCAATCCCCTCACCTCTCTCTGCCTCCCAAATTGCTGCAATTATAGGCCTGAGCCACTGCACCCAGTGTTCAGGAAGGCTTCCTTAAGGAAGTGACTTTTGTTCTTTTTTTTTTTTTTGAGTTGGTTCTTAGTGCTGAAGAGTGAATAATAAATAATTGGATGAGGAGACAAGAGAAGGGCATTTCAGACAGAGAGAAGAGAATGGGTCAAGGCCTCAGATTGGGAAGGGTGAAGTAAATGAAAGTCCTGGAATATAATCAGTAGGGCTGGTTGCAGAGGATAAAGGGGACAAAAATAAGCGAGAGGAAGCTGGGCAGGTAGACATTTTAAAGGATTTAGATCTTTATCTTAAAGCAATAGGAAATTATTCATGGAATTTGTACAGAATTTTATTTTGTTTGCTTTTTCTTTGCTCACAGTTTTATATCCTTGGGGTTAATACCTAGATTGAAAGGTACATAGAAATATATTAATGTTTCAAGATTCGGGGTGTATATGGTCAACTTGCCTTCTAGAACACTTACAAAATTTTTATTCTCACCAGCAGTGTGTGATATAGCTTGATTAACATTAAAAAAGATTTCTACTATCAGAAGAACAGTGACATAATTGTTGCTTTACTTTGTGTATAATTTGTTGTCATAAATAATGAATTTTTTTCAAATGCATGGTTTGTGAGACTGTATTTAACAATTTTAAAAAATATTTTAAATATTTAAGACAATATTTAAAAAAATTTGCCCTGGCTGGTCACGGTGGCTCATACCTGTAATCCCAGCACTTTGGGAGACAGAGGCGAGAAGATTGCCTGAGCCCAAGAGTTCAAATCCAGCAAGGGCAACTTGGTGAAACCTTCTCTCTACAGTAAATACAAAACAAAACAAAACTGGGCATGTTGATGCTTCCAGCTATTTGGAAGGCTGAGGTGGAAGGAGCTCCTGAGCTCAGCAGGTCTAGGCTGTGGTGGTAGTGAGGGTGCCATTGCACTCCAGCCTGGGTGACAGAGTGAGACTCCAACTAAAAAAAAAAATTGTCCTAATAAATTTTGTTCTGTTACTTCCAAAAAGAGTTGTAGCATTTTAACCAAATGACTGAGCTGGACCAGTTGTTGGACTTAGAGAAAATGTGAGTCAATATTAAGAGAATTCTTTTGAGAAGATTGGCATAATTAAGCCAGTAGCTCACTTTTTTAGGTCAACAATAAATTAAATTTACCAACAATTTCATTCAATTTACTCACCATTGTTTCTTGCATCTGATTGCTTCACTGTGGGCATTCTTTTCTTCTTACTAAAGTATATTCTTTAGTGACTCTTTCAATGTGGGTTTGTGAGTGATATATTTCTTAATATTTGTATGTCTGAAACTGTCTTTATTTTGCACTTATTTTTAGATGATAGGTTATTTTCCCTCAATACTTAGAAGATGTTTCTCCATCATATTCTGATACCTATTGTGGGCTGTCAGAATTACAGTCAGTTTTTGGTAGATTACCTGTCTTCAGTCTCTGTATTTTAAGATTTTATATTTATCATTTGTTATCTGAAATTTCACCATGATTTATTTATTTTTACTTATCCCAATTTGTACTCATTGGACATTTTAAAATATATATTTATAAATTTTATTTTATTTTTTGTAGAGATGGGTCTCGCTATGTTGCCCTACCTGGTCTTGAACTCCTGGCCTCAATTGATCCTCCTGCTTCAACCTCCCAAAGTGCTGGGATACAGAAGTGGTTCACCACACCCAGCAATGTATTCGCTGAATACTTGAAAACTCATGTCTTTCTTCAGTTCTAGAAAGTTGTCAGCATAGGGAGGCCGAGGCGAGAGGATTGCCTGAGCCCACGGGTTTGAGACCCACCCAGGCAACTTGGCGAGACCTCGTCTCTACAATAAATAAAAAATTAGCCAGGTGTGGTAGCGCGTGCCAGTAGTTCCAGTTACTTGGAAGTTCTGATGCAGAAGGATTGCAGGAACCCAGTAGGTCGAGGCTGTGGTGGCAAGGAGCATGCCACTGCCCTCCAACCTGGGTGACAGAGTGAGACTCCAACTCAAAAAAAAAAAAAAGAAAGTTGTCAGCCTTCACAACTCAAATATTGCTTCTCTGCCATTCTATTTCTTTCTTTTGGAACTCCTCCTTGACTTATGTTAGCATCTCTCAATTTAACCTCTATGTTTCTTGACTGCTTTTTCATTTTTTTAAACCTCTGTCTTCGCTACATTCTGAGTGAGTTCTTGCTACTATCATCTAATTTACAGATTCTATCTTCAACCATGTCAGTCTAGAATTATTAAGACAGATCAGGTTTATTAAGACAACCATGTAGTTTATTTTGAGGATTTTAAATTTTTTCTCTTACCCACTTGTTCTTCTTTTATTTCTGCCTATTCTTGTTTAATAATTTAGCATTCTCTTAATGAATACGAATCTGTCTTTGATTTAAACATATCTTGAATGTACTTATGTATTTATTTTTGAATGTATTTATTTTAAAGTCATATGTCTCGAGTTTTAAAATTTTTTTAATCTTTATTTTTATTTTTGAGTCAGATTCTCACTCTGTCACCCAGGCTGGAATGCAGTGGCATGCTCATGGCCACTGCAGCCTTGACCAGCTGGGCTCAGGCAGTCCTTCCACATCAGCCTTCCAAATATTGGAACCACAGGTGCATGCCACCATACATGGCTAATTTTTAAATTTATTGTAGAGATGAGATCTCACCAATTTTCCTAGGCTGGTCTTGAACCCCTGGACTCAGGCAATCCTCTTGCCTCTGCTGGGATTACAGGCATGAGCCATTGCACCCAGCTATTTGTTTGTTTTTTAAAGTGTTTTTCTATAGCTGGTGGATCTCCACTAAAGCCTCTGTTTTCAGTTACCCTGTTCCTGTATTCTGTCATAAAACCAGTTCTTGTCCCTGTTGTCTTATTTCCACTGATTTTCAGACATAGAGCTCCAGCAGATCTACAGTGCCAGCTACATGAAAACATATGCTATGCTTTGCTCATCTTTTTTCTTTCTAGCTCTCTCTCTCTCTTTTTTTATACTAGACACGACGTCTTACTCTGTTACCCAGGCTAGAGTCTTTGCTCATATTTTATGCCATATATCTGCTTTTCATATTCTCCCTTTCTTTTTTATTCTTGTCATCTTGACAAGTTTTTACTTATTAAGGGAGCCAATATAAGGATATATGTTCAATATACCAGTTAATTGGAAGACCCAGGTAGTATTTTTAATTTGCAACATTTTAATACAAAGTGATTAGTCAATTGGTTAAATCTTTTTTTCTTTTTTTTTTTCTTTAGTTGGAGTCTCATTTTGTCACCAAGGCTGGAGTGCAGTGGCATGCTCATGGCCACCGCAGCCTCGATCTGCTGGGCTCAGGTGATTCTTCCACCTCTGCCTTCCAAGTAGCTGGAACTACAGATGTGCACCACTGTGCCTGGCTAATTTTTTTTAAATTGTAGAGACGAGGTCTTGCCAAGTTGCCCAGGCTGGTCTCGAACCCCTGGGCTCAGGCAATGCTTTTGCCTCTGCCTCTCAAAGTGCTGGGATTACAAGCATGAACCACTGTGCAAGGCCTGGTTAAATCTTATTACAGCTTATTAGATGGCCTATTCAAGCACTGGCTTGTTCTCTAATCTTTGTTCATGGCTTATGAACTAGATACCAATAATTTTTATTTTTCTAGCTTTTGGAGAGATGTAATTTAATCTCTGTCGATATGCTGTTTTGATAGTTGGCTATAAATATTCTTTGTTATTTAGTGAGTGAGACTCTTTTCAGTATCTCAGTCATTTAGGGAATGGTTCATAAATCCCTATTAGGCCTCAGTGAATGTATACATCTTGAGGAATAATTCCCAGTGCATTTAGGAAGATTATAGACTGCTGATTTATTAAAAGTATAACTGGCCATAGGCTTATTCTTCTCTATGTGTATTTATAGGCACTTGTTCAGCAAGTCCCTAAAGAATCTGCTGAACTCACTTGTCTGAATCAGTGGTGTAATGAACAAGAACAAGATGTCAAATGTAATCTCCATTAATAATGAAAGATTATACAAGCTGAATACCATTTTGATAGTGGTGGCATAAGAATGTTTTTAAAATTCTAGATAGTGTGGTGTTTGTATGAAAGAGAAAAATTTTTGCTATATCCCTTTTGTGTAATACTATCTGATACAGAGTAGATGTTCTGTAAATACTTATTGATCAAATGAATGAGTTATGGATTGGGGTTCCAATCACAGCCTCTCCATTTTTATTGTATATTACATTGAACCTGACCTAACTTTTATGATAGTGACTCTGTCCTTCACGTTTTTAGCTATGTCTTTTTTGTACTCCAGTCTTACTTCTACTTCATGAGGGGCCCAGGAGGAGATTGCAGGACAGTGCATATTACATAAAGTTGTAACACATTCTTTGTGCATGGCTGTTGATTGAAATATTTCATTTGTGTAATAGTTTTTTCTGATTCTAAAAATTATACATACTTGTAGAAAAGTTGTTCAGTTTAGAAAATGATCCAAAATAAAAATCACATGTGATCCAGAGGTAATTGGTTAATATTTTGTATGTGTAAAAATAAAATTTTAATGACTATTTGCATCAGGGTTCAGTCAAGAAAGAAACCCTAAAAGAATTTTAGCAGGAAGGGATTTAATACAGGGAATTGGAGCTTGTGAAACCACTAGAAGATTTGGGGAAGCCAGGTGAAGGAAAACTGTTGTTGGCTTTCAGGACAGCAGCACATGCAAGAATCACAGAAAGGAGCCATTGATAATCTCCCCAAGTGATTTGCAGGAATATGCCTGGAAGTTGCTGTAAACCTTCCACCTATGGTTTGCCCCCGTGTCTGCCCACCACCAACAGTGGAGAATAAGGGCTTCTTCTTTTCACCTTCCAGGTCTTGCATAAGTGCCTCTCACTGGCAGAATCTAACGTAGAACACTTCTGACAAGGGAGTCTGGGAAGTATAGTTCTGGGGCCTCAGTCCTTATGACACAATAACCATTCACAAGGAGCATAAAGATCCATTTATATAACCTCTTTTCCTTATATCAATCCTCCAACATTTTCCTCCATGTCTCTCACCATTAACCACTTCCTTTGAATATCTGGCCATCTCTTATTCCAGGCACAATAAATCCCCCAATATATTGTTTGAAATTCTGCCAAGCTTTTCCTTCCTTAATACTATTTAGGGCTATTCCTGAGTGAACTATTAGCATCAGCAATCTTGTTCCAGAAGGTGTCAGCATATTGGTGTGACCATCTGTAAGCCAGGCCTGGCTTTTTCTCCCTTAGCCCATCTAGTCATTAAGAACTCTCTTAGCTGGGCATAGTAGCACATGCCTGTAGTTCCAGGTCCTTGGAAGACTGAGGTGGAAGGATCTTCTGAGCCCAGCAGGTCGAGGCTGTGGTGGCTGTGAGCATGCCACTGCCCTCCAGCCTGAGTGACAGAGTGAGACTCCAACTAAAAAAACAAAACAAAACAAAACAAAAAACACAAGATCTCTCCAAGAGGCCTAGAGTTTTTTTTAAAAAATTATTATTTTTTTTCTAGAGCCAGGGTCTCACTATATTGCCCAGGTTGTCTTTGAACTCCTGGACTCAAGTGATCCTCTCACTTCAGCCTCCCAAGTAGGTGGGACTACAGGTATACCAATGTGCCCAGCTAAGAGTAACTTCTTTGTGCCTTTAGAACCTGTTCAAGCCTGGTATCTATAATCCCCTTCCTCTTGAAGTTGCATTGCTGCTCCTGTGCCCACCTTTCTGGCATGGTGCTCTTGACGGGCTGCTCAGATTGCAGGGTCACTTAATGTCCCACACCTAGGCATTATGTTTCTATTGGAACTCAGCAGCAAGCCAGCAGCTTCTTCTCAAAGGAGGAATGATGGTCTCCGAACAGGGCATTACTTAGCTCTAAATCCCTAGGTGTCCATTCTGTGACTCTCCTACTGGGGTTTGACAGAGGCTTCATACAGCTCATCTGCCGCAGATACTTTGAGCACCATTGAATCTGGTAAACTGCAAGTCCTCCAGGGCAGAACAGCTTTTACTACAGATTGGACCAGCTGCAGAACCTTCCCTGGCTCTGCACTGCACTCAGAGAATATACCCTTACCTGTGATTTGGTAGAAGTTTAGAAGTAATACTTTCAGATGTGGTAGAAGTTGCCTCCCAAATTCAAGGAGGTCTGAATTTTAAGGGACAGGGTGGCACTGAAGACAGATAGACCATATCCAGCATCCTAGCTCTGCTCTTTGTATTGGGCGGTCACTGCATATATCGTGTTGTACTCAAGAGCATTGTAGAGACTTTACTTCTTAGGTGGTTACACCTCTAGCCTTATTAAGCCACATCCCTGTGGTTTAGCCTAAAAACCATAATGAGGGAGCTCTACGAATCCATTTGAACCTCTGTTCAAAAGAATGATTGATAGTGCAGTTTCTTTGAGTGGGGTTTTGCATTTTATAGCATGTAAGGAAGCTTTTGCACGTGTTTTTAAGCTTTAATAAGACCTAGCTTTCTTCTTTGCCTGGGTAGATGTGATGCCAGCATAGCCAGACTCTCCGCAGAGCACAAAACGACCTATGAGGGGCTCCAGCACTTGAACAAAGAGCA
Organism: Tarsius wallacei; assembly: GCA_963574415.1. Classification (NCBI taxonomy): domain Eukaryota; kingdom Metazoa; phylum Chordata; class Mammalia; order Primates; family Tarsiidae; genus Tarsius; species Tarsius wallacei. The sequence goes on along the minus strand of CAUYQG010147085.1, from coordinate 19,921 downwards.
GCAAGCTGCCAAACTTATCCTGGAAACTAAAATCAAAGACGCAGAGGGACAGGTATGACCTGTTTCCGGTAGCTTTTAAAAGTGGGTAATTTGTTCTTAGCTAAGAATAACGTGGTGCTGATTATGTCCTACAGGGGAAACCAGCTGGGCACTCAGCTTGGGTTTATGCAAATCATAAGCATCTAATTTCTTTACTTCTTCCTTCCCTGTTTTACTGGAGTGGCCCTTCAGGAGTCTGGCAACCAGACCACCAAAATGTTTTAGAACAGTCTTGATTGTAAAGATTCTTCCCCCTCATTCCTAAACAATACTCATATTTCAGAAATTCTAGGTTACAACTCCAAGACTATCTCTTGCATAGGCAAGTGATCAAGCATTCCTTTACATGCCACATATCCCAATTTGGGGCTCAGAAAATAGTTACTGTGTTTACTGGGACTCATCACATATACTACCTCACCAAACAGTCTGTGTGTGGGACAAAATTAGGACAAAGCTAGAGGGTGGACTGGCTAATTAATTTGAAGGTGTTCGACCTTGAAATTCACAGATTGATTTTACAAAGCCAAACTCTTGGCATTTCACAGTTTGTTTTGGGGCCACTTACTTTCCCTTTGTAAGTGGCCCCCAAACAAACTGTCTTCTAGCACTTCTAGTATCTGCCTTATTTGCTATTCTTCATTTAAAGAGAGATTATTCCAGTAAGATAGGGGCTTCTGGTCAACTTAATTGGATTAAAAATATTTATACTCTAACAACCTCCAATAAGGATCTAAAGCTACTCATGTATAAAATAGAGATCTCATAATACTATGAAAAAAAGAATAAGTAGACACGTCCAATAATTTTTGAAGAATGCGTGAGGATGAAACTATTACACTAGAGAATAAATGCTAAGGAAATCTTAAGCTTTCTGGTAGCCAAGTCAAGTAAAGTACATGCAGATATCCATCAAAAGAGACATGCTTTTTCTTTGTTCTGGCTCTGACAAATACCATGAATCTTTAAGTAAGGAACATAGAATGCCATAATTTTTGCAGAAAGTGAAAACATTTGACATGCAACAAGTTTTATTTTAAATCCTTGTAAAAAGGACAGGAGAAGTGCGTCGGTAATGGGAGAGAGGAGAAGGATGGATATAATCTGCAAATTCCATTTACTGGTGACCTGACTTGGTATGTTAGGGTCTGAATAACTCTCAGCTCCTCCCCTTGATACCAGTAAGTCAAAGGGGCAGGGAACTGGTAGAAAGAAGTTTATTTCTGAGTTTGAGTCCAGGGAGCACAGCCAGACTCGAGGTCTTTCTAAAATGGTTCTGCTCACCCTCCAGGCTTTTATAGTTCACTTTTATAAGTTCAGAGTTGTTAGTACCTACATATTAGCCAGGTGACCAGCAGAGCATTGTATAGAACTTGAGTTTCAACCACATTTATCGATAGTGACATTTTTGGGTCCAGACTTCCTGGTGCCAGGTATCAGAGGGATGTGATAGCTTTTATCAGTAGGGCCCGGCAGAAGTGGTAAGCAAGCTTACCATGGAGTAAAGGGAGTTTACAAGACCTAAGACATTATGTATTATGCAAAAGTTATACAAATCACAAGATGTATGATTGCAATGATACAAAAGTTATACAAATCACAGGGCTTGCGATTACATTGTTACTATATTATTCAAACTTGTAGCCACTCAGAAAAAGGGAGTAAATGCAGATTTGCATCTTTCAATTGATTGGGCAGAGACTACAGAGAAGTCAAGGATCCCCTGAAGCTATTTACTGGGAGTGCATAGGAGATAAGGGCAACTTTATTAGCTCTTAGGAATATTGTTCAAGAATGCACAGGAGCGCTTGCACCCTTACCATGCCCTTCTCTAGGGGCTGTGACAAAATGGACAGATATTAGTGGGTCTCTGTATCAGATACGGAGGTAAATCTGGGACCTTGATGGACTTTGTAAATATTCAAAGTTCCATTTTCTGTGACAAGCAGCCATATTGATGGTAGAAATTCCAAGGTAAAGTTGACTGTATTTCATGCCAGTTGGTGGAAGCAGTGGTCCTGGATGGGAATTGGGCTTGCTCATCAGAGCACTATAAAGTGAAGTGCTTCATGCATGATGGATATTTTGGCAGTGCTCTGGTCTTGATTTTTGGTGGGTGTGTAAGAAGAAAATGTAGGTGGAAAGATGAGGTGAACTCCTAAATGAACTTCTTAAATTGGATAGAATCTTAATGCCACTGACTATAGCTTACTAAATGTTCTCTGAAATTGTATCTGAAGAGGTTAGATGTGATATTTATAAACAAGCTTTCTTTTCCAGATTTCTCAGCTTTTGAACAGAGTGGATTTGTCAATATCAGAACAGAGCACCAAACTGAAGATGTCCCATAGAGATAGTAACCACCAGCTTCAGCTTTTGGATACTAAGTAAGTCATCAATTTAGAAAAAAAAAATTTTGGTCGAAGTTTTTTGGGTTTTTTTTGAGTGAGATCTCACACTGTCACCCAGGCTGGAGTGTAGTATCATGCTCATGACCACCACAGCCTCGGCCTGCTGGGCTCAGGCGATCCTTCCACCTTAGCCTTCCAAGTAGCTGGAACTACAGGCATGCACCACCAAACCTGGCTAATTTTTTTTTTTAATTGTAGAGATAAGATGTCACCAAGTTACCCAGACTGGTCTCAAACCCGTGGGCTCAGGCAATCCTCTTGCCTCTGCCTTCCAAAGTGCTGGGATTACAGACGTGAACTACTGCTCCCGGCTTGGATGAAGTTCTTTATGAGTTTGTGCAATACTATAATTCTTTTCTCTTGGTTTTTATTTATTGCACAAAGTGAAAACAATAATGGAAGCTAAAAGGAAAAGTTTCCATGAAGTATGTTATCACTGTTTATTCATAATTATTGTTTTGTGCTTGGATAATACTCCATTTATTCATTTAGCAAGTATTTATTGACTACTTGCCTAGGGACTGAGGATCTAGTAATGATAAAAACCAGACTCTGTTTTTTTGTTTGTATGTTTGTTTGTTTAAAATCCTTGTGGAGTTTATGGTCTAGGGAGTTGACCACTAACCAAATAATGACTTCAATAAGCATTTGCTATGTTATCAATAATGGTGATAAGTGCTTTGAAGGAAAGGTACATGGTTGTGGTAAGCCGAATAATAGTTCCCCAAATATCTCCTTGTCCTAATGTCTGGAACTTGTGAATGCGTTACCTCATATGGCAAAAGGGGAGATGTGATTAAGTTACGAATTTTTAAATGGGTAGGTTATCCTGGGTTATCCAAGTGAGCCTGATGTAATCACTAGAGTCCTTATAAGAGGGAGGGGGGAGGTTAGCACAAAGAGAGGCCATGTGAGAAGGAAAGTGAGATTGGAGTGATACTCTGAAGATGGAGGAAGGGGTTAAATGCCAAGGAATACAAGTGGTCACTAGAAGCTGCAAAAGGCAAGGAAATGATTTTCTCCTCCGAGCCTCCAGAAGGAACCAGAAGTTTTTTATTTATTACACAATATTGCAGACTTTGACTTTACTCCAGTGAAACCTATTTTAGACTTGTAACTTTCAGAACTGGAAGAGAATAAATTTGTGCTGTTTCATGCTACCAAGTTTGTGGTAATTTGTTAGAGCACTCACAGGAAATGAATACAGCGGCACTATGATTCTGAGTACCAGAGGCCCAGTGGTGGGGCGTTTCTAAGGAAGGAATGTTTGAGGTGAGAGCTGAGGAATGAATGGGCTTTACTACATGAAGAGTAGGAGGAGAATATTCACAATTGAATAGCTTGTCGTGGGAGGAATGTGGCATGCAAGAAACTGGAAGATGACAAGGGTGGTTGGAATGGAGAGTGACGGTAACTTGATGGGATGGTGGGATGTGAGGCTGGAGAGGAGGTGGACTGGCTTGCAGGGGTAAATTTTTATGACAGCAATAGAAAACAAATAGGACAGAGTGGTCCTCCTCATCAGAATTCTGTGAGAGATAATAGATCTCAACTAGGATCTGAAAGCAATATCTAAAGAAATAATGGCAAATAATTATTCAGAATTGGTGAAAAAGAAATCTCAAATTTAGAAAGCCAAATATATTCCAGTAGAATAAGCTAAAAAAAAAAAAGTCTAGACACTTTAGAGTAAAACTGCAGAACGCTAAACATAGAAAGAAGATCTTAAAACAGAGAGAACTCAAACCAATGCTGATTTCTCAGCCATATTAACAGGGGCTGGAAGCAGGTGGGCTAATACCTACAAATGCTGAGAGGGAACAGGAGTCAACCCAGTGGCAAAATAAAGATCCTTCAGACAAATAAGAACTCAAAGTTTACTAATAAACCTTCACAAAGGGAATTTTTAAAAGACAGCTTTTAGAAAAAAGAAAAACCATACAAAAGGAAGGTCTGAAATTTTAATATAACAAGAAGGGGGATGAGCAAAGAATTTGATGAACATTGGACAAATCTAAACAAGCAAGAATATTAAAGTCTAAACTAAACTTGTGGTTAGTCAAAACACTTTACAACCAAAATATTGGTCAATAACAACATGTAGGAGGAAGCTTTCTGAAATTAAAATGTTCTAAGGGGGTTTTCAGGATCAAATTACAGCTATTGAATAATTTTAGACTTTGATAAATGTGTATATTAAAATTTCTACTCTAAAAGAATAAAATTAGAGTGTATAATTTCCAAATGTTAGAAAAAAAATCCAAAGGACAAAAATTCACATCAGATATGCAGATGTGTTGGCAACGATGGGCAGAATAGGACCTCTTTGTACCATTAAGTAAAGTGAGAAGTAGTACAACCACTCTGGTAAAGTTGGACATCTGGTAAAGTTCAGACCCCAGTGAAACTCTTGCATATGTGAACCAGAAGTTATGTGTCAGTATTTTAATAACAGCATTATCTTTAATAGTAAAGATGGATAAAAACAAATCAAAACAAATGTCCATCAACAGAAGAATGGATAAGCAGTGGTATATTCATAAAATGGAAAATTACTCAACAATGAAAATGAATTGGCTACAGCTATGTACATCAGCATGGCTGCATCTCACAGACATAATGTTGAGTGAAAAAAGTAGTTGTAGAAAACTTACACTGTATTATTGCTCAGTTTATGTAAAAATTTAAAATACACAGTGCTGAAAAATCTGCCACTTTGGGATCCAAACTAATAGAATAAAATGATAAAGAACAGTAAATTCTAGTTATGGGTTACTTCTTCGGTTGTGGGGTGGTGGGGAGTACACTCCAGGTATCTAAGAACCCCGCAGTGTTGTATGTCTTTTTTTTTTTTTGAGTTGGAGTCTCACGGGACTGCCCAAGCTGGAGTGTAGTGGCACACTCACGGCTACTGCAGCCTTGACCTACTGGGCTCAGGTGATCCTTCTGCCTCGGTCTTCCAAGGAGCTGGAACTACAGGCATGTGCCACCATGCCCAGCTAATTTTTTGATTTATTGTAGAGATGAGGTCTCACCAAGTTGCCCAGGCTGGTCTCGAACCGGTGGGCTCAGGCAATCCTCTCACATCGGCCTCCCAAAGTGCTGGGATTATAGGCATGAGCCACCACGCCCAGCCCATGTTGTATGTCTTAACCTGGCTGAGGGGTACACAGTGGTTTGGTTTAGTGAGGCTACAGCCTAGCTTCAGCCCTGTGGCTATCCTGTAACAGTGCAGGGATCAGCAGTCCAGAGGAGGCAGGGCAGCACTCACAACTCAGGCTGGTTTCTCCACTTTCCCAGCCAGCTGGAGAGGGACAGAATCCAGGGCAGAAGCTTTGTTTTTCAAGTGCTAAAGAAGGTGTGCTTAGCTCATCCACATGTCACATGGCTACACATTGCACCAAGGGATGCTGGGAAATGTGGTCTCTAGCTAGGCAGCTGTGTACCCAGTTGATGTTTGAGGCCTTCTTTTTTTTTTCTGAGTTGGAATCTCACTCTTTTGCCCAGGCTGGAGTGCAGTGGCACGCTCAAGGCCACCGCAGCCTCGGCCTGCTGTGCTTAGGCGATCATTCCGACTCAGCCTTCTGAGTAGCTAGAACTACAGACATGCGCTACCATGCCCAGCTTATTATTATTATAATTTAGATTTATTGTAGAGACAAGGTCTCACCAAGTTGCCCAGGCTGGTCTTGGACCCCTGGGCTCAGGCAATCCTCTAGCCTGGGTCTCCCAAAGTGCTGGGATTACAGGCTGAGCCACCCGCCCGGCTGAGGCCTTTTAATAGGGAAGAGGCAAACAGATATTGCAGGACAATTCGTGGCTCTATTCCAGTGGGTCTTCCTGCTATTCTTATTTAAGTTGCATACCTATATCACGTAAAATCTTCTGTACTCTTATCACATATAATAAAAATTGCAAAAAAGTAACTAAGGGGAGGGAGCATGTGTGGATGGTTATTATAAGGAATTTGGAAAGGAAGGGGGACCAGAGGAGTGAAAGGTTGGGAGGGTTTTTTTTCCCAGTTTTTCTTTTGATTTAAATTAGGAAATATCCATATGGGGCAAGAGCAATCTGGGGGAACATTAGAGAGAAAGCGAGCCATGTTCTAGTCCTGGGAGATAAAAGGGACAACGAGGAAGAGCATGGGGAAGGCAAGAGTCTAGAGAGGAGAGGAGAGGAGATGGGAGACACTGTGTCCTCTGAGCCAGGAGCACTGTGGACCCTTGGAACTGCAAAAGTTAGCACCTGAGGCAGCTCTATGTCACTGTGTGTCACCTTAGTGCCTGTGTTGCCAACTCCTTACGGGTAGGAAGCATTCCCAGGTGCTTTTTGGTTGTATCCTCTGCCCTTTCCTCTTCCAACTTAGTGCCAAGTGGAATTCTAAGAGGTAAAAGCACATTCTCTACCAATAACTTGGAGAAAAAAAAAAGCATGTAATTCTGATTCAGCTGAGTTTAATGCTGGTTTCTTTACCAGAAATCAATATTTGGAGGTTGAGGTTGTTTGATATCCTTTAAAAAATGTTTAAATTGAACTTGCTAATTTACCTTTTTTTAAAATTTTTTTATTTTTTAGATTTAAAGGTACAGTTGAGGAACTCAGTAACCAGATTTTATCTGCACGGAGTTGGTTGCAACAGGAACAAGAACGGATAGAAAAAGAGCTTTTACAGAAGATTGATCAGCTTTCCTTGGTTGTTAAGGAAAACAGTGTAGGTATTGATGTTTATTAATAACCTAACAACGTTATTCAGCGAAGGCCTACAATGTGTGAATAACACCCAGTAATCGATTGCTTATTTAGCACTACCTACAGCTGTTCAGTTGTTTCTTGCCCTCAAGTCCATTTCCATTGTTCATGTTGATTCTTTGTATTCTTCATAAGGAAAAGGAGCACTTTGACTAGTTTTGGTTAACAAAGGCTAAGTAGAAAATTTCACTACTTTCATTTAAGGTAAATTTAAGTCAAGACCTTAATGACCCAAATTGTCCATCTGCATTTCTAAATAAAACAAAGTTGTCAACTTCATCCTGGTTTGTTTTGATTTCATAATCTTGTGGTTTGTTTGTTTGTTTGTTTGTTTTAGTATTGAGTAGATTTCTCCCTCCAGACCCCTCCATTCTACTGTAGGTGCACCGAGAGGTACCACAGGGCAACAGGCAAATAGAATCCTTTTTCTTTTCCGTCTTCCTTCTCCTTTTACCCCAGTCTCTCACAGACTTAAGATTTGCAGAACTGTTGGAAAACCATATCAAGAAAACCTTGTATGCGTAGTATTCAGAATCAGTAGGCTCTCAGACCAGTACTTGGCAAGAACATTTTTGTGGGTTTTGACTATTTAGCTTGACCATTTCCCTTTCCCTTCTCATTCCTTGCATTGCTTCCTCTTGTTGAACTTTATGATTGAACATAAGTGCCTGGTGCAGTTTGCATCTCTGAACATGCTCTCTCCAGATGCAGAGCTGCTGAATTGCAGGCCCCACATCAAGCACCATCAAGAGAACTTTGTCAAGCCATAGCCCACTTGCAGCTTAGTGTTTGTAGTCCTGGCCAACAAAGCTCCACTGCAGACATAGATTCCCATAAAAAATAACTACAGTGGAAAGGAAACAAGCAATTTAAAAAATATTTTAATATTTCAAATATTGCCGTTAGCATTTTTCCATATTTTCATCAGATCTACTGGTTGACTTACTTAGACTCATACTAATATATTTGTACTAATAATTCTGAGTCTTTGGATCACTGTTTATTTTTACATGTAGATTGGTTTCATAACTAATAGTAAACATCATCATGATGATGGCTTTAATAAAATAGAAACTTATTTCTATTTCACATAAAGGAAGTCTGGGTATAGGCACTGCAGGACTCAGGCAATGGCTTGTCAGTCCTCAATGACCCAGTATCCTTCTAGTTTAACTTTTTGCCAGTCCTGGAGAGTGATTCTCATAATCCAAGATGGCTGCTAGGGCTCCAGCCATTGTGTCTGAGTTTCAGGAACAGAAGGAAGAAGAAAGAAGCAAAGATATGTCAGCTATCTTTTAACTTTTCCTGGAAGCTGCCACATACACTTATACTTACATTTCATTGGCTAGAACTTAATCACACGGCCACACCAAACTCAGGAGACAGTGGAAAATATAGTCTTTATTCTAGATGACCTGGTACCCAGATGAAAATCAGGGGTCTGTTAAGGAGGAGAAGGAGAATGGATATTGGGGTAGGCTACAAGAAGCCGTGGAGTTTTGTTCCCTGCAGATTGTTGTTAAATGAGGTGATGGCTGATGTGAATGCCCTATAGACTTTCTTTTGGGAGTAATCACGTGCAATTCTTATTGTGGATCTCAGGGAGCCAGCGAAAGGGATACGGAAAAGAAGCTCAGCCAGATGTCAGCCAGACTTGACAAAATAGAAGAAGGTCAAAGGAAGACTTTCGATGGGCAAAGAACAAGGCAAGAAGAGGAGAAACTGCATGGACGAATCACCAAACTGGAGTTACAGATGAACCAGAACATGAAGGAAATGAAAGCAGAAGTTAATGCTGGTAGGCTAACCAAAACAGCTCACATGCTTTATTTTCTATTTGATCTAAAAGCCTATTAAGGCCAGACATGGTGACTCACGACTGGAACCCCAGCACTTTGGGAGACTGAGGCGGGAGGATCACTTGAGCCCAGGAGTTCAAGACCAACCTGGGCAACAGAGTGAGCCCCTGTCTCTACAAAAAATACAAACGTTATCTGAATATGGTGGTGCACACCGATAGTTCCAGCTACTTGGGAGGCTGAGGTTGCAGGATCTCTTGAGCCTGGGAGTTATAGGCTGCAATGAGCTATGGTTGTGCCACTGCACTCCAGCCAGGATGATAGAGCAAGACTGTCTCTAAATAAATAAATAAAATTTATGAATTGGAGAACCTGTAAAGATAAAAATGAATTTTCTTTCTTAGTCTTTTGGAATATTAGAATATGGTATTTGAGGCTGGGCATAGTGACTCTTGCCTGTGATCCCAGCACTTTGGGAGGCTGAGGCAGGAGGATTCTTGAGCCCAGGAGTTTGAAACCAGCCTAGGCAACATAGCGAGGCCTCATCTCTACAAAAAAAAAAAAAAAAATTAGCCAGACATGGTGGCCCGCGCCTGCAGGCCCAGCTACTCAGGAGGCTGAAGTGGAAGGATTGCCTAGCCCAGGAGGTCGAGGCTGTGGTGAGCCATGATCGTGCCACTGCACTCCAGCCTGGGTGACAGTGAGACACCAACTTAAAAAAAAGAAGGTATTTGTATATTTCATCTGTGTTTAATTTTGTATAATTTCCTTAATGAAATTATTGTCATCCAGCATCTCATGGAGGTTGTTAATACCTCCTTATTATTAGGTTGTACCTAATAAGAAAAGCATGTGAGTCTTTTAAAAATTAAAACTATTTTTTATTATGAAGATAATACATTTCTTAATGGAAAATTATAAGCACAAAATATTTTAAAAATACTCAAAACTTCTCTTATCAAGAGGTCATTTTTATGTATGTCTTCCTGTAAAATGTCGGATATTTATGTGTTATTTCAAGTAAAGGCTTATACCATACATGCTGATTTGTAATCTGCTGTTTTATTTGGTAATATGGTGTATCTTTTCATGTCAGTAAGAACACTATTTTCTCTTTTAAGAATATTATTTTTAATGAATAATTTTATACTTTTTTTTTTTGAGTTGAAGTCTCACTCTGTCGTCCAGGATGGAATGCCATGGTATGCTCACGGTCACCTCAGCGTTGATCCACTGGGCTCCAGTGATCCTTCCACCTCAGACAATTTTATACTTTTCTTGTGAAGAAAATTCTAAATTTACTAATGAATGTAAGACTTAAAAAACGAATAGAAATGTAGAATAATATAAAATCCTTTTTGGTAGGGAATTTTTCCTTTTTTTTTAGTTTTTTATTTTGGAATAATTTCAACTTTAGGAAAGCCATAATAATCCACAAATTCTATTTATCCTAGATTCACTATTTGTTAACGTTTTGGAAATATGCTTCATACCTGTATGTATGAATATAAATTTTTTCTCACTTATTTAGAAGTTGCAGAAGTCATGATGTCTTTTTACCCCTTTATTATTTCAATGTATATACCCTAAGAAAAGGCCATTCCCTTATAAATAACTCTAGTAAAATGTAACATTAATGAAATTTTTTAAAACATTCAATTTTCAACTTATGCCATTGTTTCCTTTATAGTAGACCTTCTCCAGTCCAGGTTTTTCCCCTAATCACATTTTTAAAAATTTAAACAATTTTTAATATGTATATTTAAGGTGTACAACAAGATGTATGAATATACATATGCATAGTGAAATGGTTACTATATTCCAGCAAATTAATATACCCATCATCTCAGTTATCCCTTTGCGTGTGTGTGTGTGTGTGTGTGTGTGTAAAGAGCACCCAAAATCTACTCTTTTAGCAAAAGTCCTAAATACAATACTCATACAATATTATTGACTCTAGTCCCCATTCGATATCTAGACTTGTTCATTCTACACATCTGCAATTTATGTCCTTTGGTCTGCAGCTCCCCATTTTCTCCTCTTCCCACACCCCTGGTAACACCATTTTATTCTCTTTGTGTACTTGACTTTCTTTTCTCTCTCTCTCTTTTTTTGTTTTGTTTCCCCATATGAGATCATGCGGTGGTTTTCTTTCTTTGGCTTATTTCACTTAGCATAACATCCTCCAGGTTCATCCATGTTGTGGCAAATGACAAGACAGCTTTCTTTTATAAGGTGAATAGTATTCATTGTATATCTACGAGGGGGGATACCAAAACGATCCAGAATTTATTAATGAAAAATCATGTGTTTATTTTTACATGTTTAGACTTCAGGCACCATCAAAGTACTCTCTGTTTGATGCATACACCTACTGAGATGCTTTTTCCCTGCTCAGAACAGTTTTTGAACTTCTCAGTTTTGATGCTTCTAGTGTTTCTGCTGTTTTTTGTTTCACCTCTTCCACACTGGCAAAACGTTTCCCTTTGAGGACTTTCTTCCTCCAGGGACACAAAAACAAGTCGCTCTGGGCAAGAATAAGTGACTAGGGAGTGTGGAGCGTGGGGGTCATGCTATTTTTGACCAAAAACTGCTGAACACTCAGCGTGGTGTGGGCAGATTGTTTGTGTAAATCACCCATCATGAAATGGGCAAATACTTGAAAGAATCTCCAAAAAATTTCCACTGAAGCCAAATGCAGCCTCTCATGACAACACGCTAGCTAATACACTGATGCTGATGGGTTCCCAGAACGCTTACCTAGAGGGGGAAAGCCTGTACTACAAGAGGCCTGCCCTCCAGAAAGTAATTCTGTTTTTTTGGTTTCCCCCTCATATATCACAGTTTCTTTATCCACATATCTCTTGATGGATACTTCGGTTGTTTCCATATGTTGGCTATTGTAAATAATGCTGCAGTGAACATGGGAGTACAGATAGCTTTATGAGGTAGTGATTTAATTTCCTTTGGGTATATATCCATTAATAGGATTTCTAGGTCATATGGTAGCTCTGTTTTTAATTTCAGTAGGAACCCCCATACTGTTTTCCACAATGGCTGCACCGTTCTATATTCCTACCAACAGTGTACTCCAAGGGTTCCTTTTTTTTCCAACACCCTCATCAACACTTGCTAGCTTTTGTCTCTCTCTCTCTTTTTTTTTTGAGTTGGAGTCTCACTTCGTTGCCCAGACTGAAGTGCAGTGGCACGCTCCCGGCCACCGCAGCCTCGACCTGCTGGCCTCTGGCGATTATTCCATCTCATCCTTCCAAGTAGCCGGAACTACAGGCGCTACCACACCCAGCTAATGTCTCTCTCTCTCGCTCTCTCTCTCTTTTTTTTTTAATGATAATAGCCATCCTAACAGGTGTGAGGTGATATCTCATTGTGGATTTTGGTTTTGATTTGCATTTTCCTTGTGATTAGATATGTGGAGCATCTTTTCATATACCTGTTGTCCATTCAGGTTCAGAATTCATTATATTTATGTCGTGCTTCTTATTTTATTTTATTTTATTTTATTTTTGAGTCAGGGTTTCATTCTGTTGCCCAGGCCGTAGTGAGGGGCCACAATGATTGTGGCTCATGGCAGCCTCGACCTCCTGGGCTTAGGTGATCTCTCCACCTCAGCATCCTGAGTAGCTGGGACTACAGGTGCACACCACCATGCCCAGCTAATTTTTTCGTTTTTTGGAGAGACGAGGTTTCACTATGTTGCCCAGGCTGGTCTCGAACTCCTAGGCTCAAGCAATCTGCCTGCCTCGGTCTCCTGAAGTGCTGGGATTACAAGCGTGAGCCACCGTACCTCGGCCTACTTGTCATGTTTCTTTTTTTAGTCTCTTTTAATCTTGATCCGTTCCTCAGTGACCTTGACATTTTTAAAGAATACAGGCCAGTTTTTCTAAAACATCTCTTAGTTTAGGTTTGTTTGCTTCCTCTTGATGTGATTCAGGTTGTGCATTTTGGACAGAAATGCCACAGAAGTGATGCTGTGTCCTATCCAGGGCATCTTATCCAGAGACACATGACAATTTCTCCCGGTGTTGGTAATGTTAGCTTTGATCACTTGGTTAAAGTGGTATATGGCAGATGTGTCCATTGTACTCATTTCATGAGTTCCTTTTGCCCTTTTGCCATTAAAAAGTAATCTCTAGAAAGATACTATGAAACTCACCTGTTCCCCCTCAAACTTTTATCCCAGGCATCTATTAATAACTTTTGCCAGAATCAGCTATTACTTTTTGCTATGATTTAGATACAACATTGTTTTAAAAATATTAACTGCTGTGAAATTTGCCTCTCCTTAAAGGGTTTACAGCTATCTATGAAAGCATAGGATCCCTCAGGCAAGTTCTCGAGGCCAAGATGAAGTTGGACAAGGACCAGCTCCAGAAGCAAATCCAACAGATGCAGAAGCCAGAAACTCCCATGTGAAGGGAATTGGGACAAGGACCTAAAAGAAAGTTTTGCCTGTGGGATTAGAAGCTAGATACCTCTGTAGCCAGGTCGTCGCTGCATTCAGGATTGTTCCATCCATGGCGTGCATGTGCCAAGAATTGTGTTTTCATGAGTCTAAATGTTTACCTTGAGTCTTGGAAACACTCCTCTTTAAAAGTATGGAATACACTTTTTACCATTTTATTTCTCTTCTCTAAATTCAATGGAATTCTGCCCCTGCCCTGGATTTCAAAAGGCTTTTATCTTCTTCATGTTATGAATGGAAAGACAACAATTTTTCTTCAATGCTTGATGCAGTACACAAGACTGTTTACTATTTTCAGGAATGTCATGGTGATTTTTTAAAATTAAGAAACCAGTGAATTGTCACAGGAATGTGTTGCTCCTCACCCAAAATTAAGAGACTGTCCCAGTAGATTAGAATTCAACCTTTGAGTCCATACTCGGATTTTATTATTGTTGTCTATGCATTTCTTATGTTGGTTATCTCCCTGTAAATCTTTTGTCTTTTGTAAGGCGAAAGGATTTGACACTTGGAAGAAACCCCACCAATTATGTAATGAAAATAGTTTAGCAATTGATAACTGCCATATAGATTGCAAATTAAATGGAAACTTACTTAGATGATGTAAGGCAAAATATCTTTATCGACCACCTAGATATATTAGGTTTTAATACTTAAAATATTTTTGGATTATCCACAGACTGTGTAGTAATAGCCATATATTTAACAACAGAATGGCGGTTAATAGTCTATTTACTATTCATAACAGAATGTTATAATTTTTCTGACTTTATGATCTCACTAAATGTTTCCAAGATTGGCAACAGTGATAGGGTTTAAATATACTTGTTGTAACTGTATTCTTGTGCCTTGGTTTTATCATGTCAATGCACTGTACCCTATAAAAATTTTGCAGGCAAAATAGCAGGCATGATAATTCATCAGAATTATGATGTAAAAATGGGATCCTCTGTATTTTTTAAGTGTTCTAAAAATGGAATAGAAATTCACACTTTTGTATGGACAAATAGTCAAATTGATATTGCATTTATAACACTGTCAAGAAACTTTCCTCTTGAGCAACTTTGTAGATGACGGGTGTTTTATTTTCAATCGCCATATTTGACTAGTCAGTGAAAATTGACTCCAGTGCCGTCTGTTCACCTCTGTATGTAAAAACTGGTAGTGAAGCACACCGTTTTAAACTGTGAGGGTGCCCCAGGAAGAAGAAAAACAGAAACATTTAGAAAATTTAAAATAATTTTTTTTTTCCGCCAAGGACTCAGGAAAAAAAAACGCATTTTCTATTTTTAGGATAAATCAGAAATGAAATTTCTAACTGGCTATTACTGTTTACCCACATAAAATATGCTGCTAAAGTATGTAATATTTTCCTCTCAATGGCTTGACAAATTTTTAAAAACTTGGATATGAGAGGTTATAAAGGAATATGTCATTCAACAAATATTTTCTTATTTTGTCAAAAATTTCCATTTAACAAAGAAAAAAGAAGTTAATGCTCTTTTGCAATCAGCAAGTGAATTTCTTTTTTTTCTTTCTTTTCTGTTTTTGAGACAGGTTCTCACTCTGTCACCCAGGCTGGAGTGTAGTGGTGCCATCATAGCTCACTGCAGCCTCAGCCTCCTGGGCTCAAGTGATCCTCCTGCCTCGGCCTCCCAAAGTGCTGAGATTACAAGCGCACCCGGCCAGAAAGTGAATTTCTTTTTGTTACAGAGTAACTGTTACATGTGGTTCTCCACATTTAAGCACAAGCCACAGCACAGAAAGCCACACCCCTTCCAGCATCTCGCTCCTCTGGAGTCTCTGAGAAAGAAGAATCAGCACATCTGACACCTGAAAAGAGGGAAGCAGGCAGGGGACACCAACTGGACTCTGGCTGAGGGGTGATATAAGCAGGTGACACTCGGCTGTCAGCTGAACTTCTCAGATGCTTCTGATGTTGCCAGCCCCATGTGATAATCTATCACATGGGTTCTCCACCTTGGCTACATGTTGGAATCAGAGGAGTGTGAGAAGCTATTGATGCCCATCTGACCCCCCAGACCAATTAAGTCAGAACTCTGGGAGGTAGACGCGCAGGCATCAGTGTGTATAAAAGGCCCCCAGGTGTTTCCATGTGCAGCGAAGGCGGTGACGAGCTATAGCGCAGTACTCTTCTCACCAAAGTTTCCATGAGATTCAGCTTCTGTGTTCTTTCCTCTACCAGAAATTTGCAATAAAAAAACAAAATTTTCAAATACATGTGGTGTATGATTCTTAAATGTAAAAGTCTTTTAGCATTGAGGTGAAAACTTAATTAAGCAAAATGCCATAGGAAATATTTCTTTGTGTTCTCTGGAAACCCTCTGATGGTTGAAATAAAGTGCAGAAGTCCTGGCAGGCCCTCTGGGAGTTGGAGTGTCATCAGATCTGCTCTGTCTGTGGGTTTCTGGGGCCATGGGGTCCTTGCTGCTGCCTTCTTGCTTCTGGAATAACACCAAATGTCAGTCCCTGCATATGTGCTATGTGCCTGTGCTGTGACCCCTGTGTCTGTTAACTCATTTCGTCTTAGCAACTGGTTGTGTTAAATACTGTTTCCCCATTTTATAGATGAGAAAACTGAGTCACCTAAAGGTCAAGCCACTTGCCCAAATCCTACAGCTGATACGTGGGAGTCATGATTAAAACCAGGCAGCCCGCTTCCACAGGCTGGGTATGTCATGTCACTGCTACACTGCACTACCTCTAAAGACACATGCTGACTTCCCACAAAATTCTGACTTGCTAGGCTATTGACTCAGCCCTGCCTCTGTATGAGCTTAACGTTCTGCCTTCTGATTACCCTTGCTTTTTAGTGCCCAATTCCAGATACTTAAAGAGGCAATCTTATTAGCTTTGCTTGGATCAGATGTCATCCTCTGGTTGTATCACTGGATCCACAGGAGGTGGCGTCAATTGGTGCCAAGGGACTGTAGGATCACAGGCATTTCATTCCCTGTGCTTGGGCCATCCTAGGTAGTGGCTTGTGGCACTATATAAGGAGAGATGGATTGTGCTGGGGGAGTATGGAGCAGAACAGAGAAGATGGCTCCCTCCAAGTCATGATTATCCCGCTAGGCTTTCCACCTGATATAAATCAATCAATCAATCAATCAATCAGTCAGAAGCCATTTGTGACATCCTGGAAACTCAACAGTAACTAGATGGAGTTTTTCTGTCACCATCTTCATCTAGCTGTGTGACCTTGGGTTGTCTCTGAGTCTTAGTTGTCTCATCTGCAAAATGGAAATTATAATAAATTAAAAGAGGATGCATATTTATAACCTTCAAAATACCTAAGTAGTTCATGCATTATTAGGCATCAAATAGTGGAAACTGGAGTATGACAAAGGAGATATTGATAATGTAACATAGACAGCACACGGGCATGTGTTTCCTTTCAGTGTTCCATTATCTGCTGGGCCACATTTGAGAAGTAACTCTAATCTCCAAAGAAAGTGATAACCCAGCCTGAGACACAGGAGGGCAGTGGAGCCTGGATGAAGAGAAACGTAGACAGGACCAGAAGGGAGACAGTCCCTGAATGCGGGTGAGGGCTGGATAGAACTTCAGCTAGTCAGTCTTATAACTGGAGCAGGCAGACCTTCCCCAGGCCTGGGCTTGGAGTCCAGCATTGAGAGGGTGGTGTGAACTGGAGTGAAGGTAAGCTCCACCTCAGCAGGAATAGAGGCTGAGGGTGCAGAGGCCAGAGTTCAAGTTGGGAAATGACATGCAGGATAGGAGATGCTGCAGCCCGAATGCCCCGCTGGCCTTTGAAGTGTACACTGAAGAGCTTGTGTGGGCCAGTCTGGTCTGACATGCAGCTGTGCCTTGCGTGCCCATGGTTGTCAGCTCCATAGTCAGGAAATCCCAGTCATTGAATGTAAAAGCCCACCGAACAGCAATATCAGCTGTATAGAGCAATACTGAGGAAAATGTACAGGAGATTATATTTCTCATTCATGGGTTTAGTTAATCTCCTGTCATCCCTAGAAATCCAGGGTTCTAGCTATCTTTCCATATAAATACTGAGCTGCAGGGCCACCCGACTTCTAGAGTCAAGATTCTGGCTGTAGTGGGCCAGCTGTAAAATGTCCTCCAGGGATCTCACCTCCTGGTGTTCCCCTCTTGTGTGATTCCCCTCCCCCTGAGTGCGTGCTGGACTCACTTCTCATGAAGAGAATGGCTGGAGTGATGCCTTGCTGCTTCTGAAATTAGGTCACAAAGAGACTGTAGCTTCCTTCTTGCTCTCTCTCTCTTTCTTCTCAGTGCACTGGTGGAAACAAGTTTCCATGTTGTAAGCAACCTATTGAGAGGGTCATGAGGTATAGCCAGGGACTGAGGCCCCCAGTGCAGTAGCCCAAAGTGAACTGACGCTTTCCAATAATCATGTGGGGCAACTTAGAAGTAGATCCCCCTACCCAAAAGATGGAAAAGCAGGCACTCAAACAGATATATGTACATCCATGTTCACAGCAGCATTATTTACAACAGCCAGAAGTCCATCAACAGATTAATGGATTAATCCATGAATGGATTAATGGACAAACAAAATGATTTATACATACCATGGAATATCATTCCACCTTAAGAAGTTGATGAAATTCTGACACATGCTACAACATGGATGAACCTTGAAGATACTATGCTAAGCGAAATAAGCCAGTCACAAAAGGACAAATGTATAATTTCATTTATATGAGGTACCTGGAGTAGTCAAATTTATAGAGACAGAGTAGCATGATGGTTTCTAGGGTTGGGGTGAGAGGGAAATGGGAGTTAGTGTTTAATGGGTAGAGTTTCAGTTGGGGAAGATGAAAACATTCTGGAGGTGGATGTGGTGATGGTTGCACAACAGCATGGATATACTTAATGACACGTAACTATATTTAACAGTGGTTAAGATGGTACATTTTATGTATATCTTACCACAATATATATTTTTAAAGAGAACAGAAAAAGAAGTGGATTTCTCCAAGCCTCAGTCGAGCCTTCTGGTGAGACTGCAGCCCTAGCAGTTTCACTACAACCTCACAAAAAATGCTGAGCCAGAGGCATCCAGCTAGGCCCAAAGCATACTGACCCACAGAAACTGTGAGATATAATAAATATTTGTCGTTTTAAGTCACTCAAAGTTGGGGTAATTTGTTATTCACAGCAATAGATGACCATCACTAGCACCAGGAATCCTGACAGATTTATGTTATAAAAATGCTTATTTCTGGGTGTACTGTAAGTTACATGTCCATATATATAATATCGTTTAATGCACTTTGCGAGAAGGAAATTACCTTTACAAAACATACCAAATGGCGTATATATCTTGTCACATTTAATCTTTGTAATTACCCTACTTAGTATGTACTGTTGTTTCCATTTTGTGGATGGAACAGAGAAATTAAATATTCCAGGTTATACAGTTAATTAGTGGAGGAGCAGAGATTTAAATCCTTATCTATGCCTCCAAAACTCAGAATGCTAGTGACTGAAACGTAAAGTGTTTTGTCCAAGATTCCACAGCTGTTTGGAATCAGAGTACTGTCTAGCTCAGTGGTCCTCAAAGTGTCCGCAGACCAGCAGCTTAAGCATCACCTGGGAGCTTGGTAGAAGTCTAAATGCTCAGGTTCCACCAAGATCTACTGAATCAGAAGCTCTGAGGATGGGCTCAGCAATCCATTTTAATGAGTCCTGCAAATGATTCTAATGTAAGGCAAAAATTGAGAACTGCTGCATGAATGAGTTCATTGGTCTTTAAATTTTTTTTTCTTTTTACAGTAGGAACGGCCTTTATTGGTCGCAGCGGGAAGTGGAATAGAAGAAATGGCAGCTCCTGCTCCTGGTACGGCATCTGCAGACTGGGTCGCTGTCCTCCCAGGTCTCTAAATTTTTTTATACCTATTATGTCATGAATTCACAGGGAATAGATTCCAACATCTCAGGCTCCTGTTCATTGGTTCTCATAAAATATGGTTTTCTGGGTGGAGAATGTTGGCACATAAGTTAAACCTGGGTACATTTCATTTTTCTTTGGCTTTCTTCTGTTTCTGATCATTTTTCTTCATGCCTTCGGGGAAGCTATCTTGGCTGGAGTGCTTCACAGTTTTCCATGGTAACATTTGCAGGGCATTCCATTTGAGTAGTACCTATTCCCTTAACGTCTGCAACATCACCTGGTAGATTCACATGCATGTGGCCACAGGAATGACTCTCTGTGTCTAAAAGGCCTAGAGAACACAAAGCGGGTGATTCTCCTTTTTCCCTTTGTATTTGTTATTTTGGCAATTTTTTTTTTTTTTTTGAGTTGGAGTCTCACTCTGTTGCCCAGACTGGAGTGCAGTGGCTGCTCCCGGCCACCGCAGCCTCGACCTGCTGGGCTCCGGCGATCCTTCCGCCTCAGCCTTCCAAGTAGCTGGAACTACAGG
>CAUYQG010147075.1:0-11544 GCA_963574415.1 Tarsius wallacei | reverse complement strand
CCTACCTTCCGTTGGACACATAAACCCGCTGTCCTCTTTGGAATGGGTGTTCAAAACCCCAAAGGAAATTGGAAGCCGTGCGCCTGGCGCCTACATTCTTTTTTTTTTTTTTTTTTTTTTTTTTTGAGTGGGAGTCTCACTCTGTCACCCAGGCAAGAGGGCAGTAGCACGCTCCTGGCCACCGCAGCCTCACCCTGCTGGGCTCTGGTGATCCTTCCGCCTCAGCCTTCCAAGTAGCTGGAACTATAGGCACATGCCACCACACCTGGTTAATTTTTTGATTTATTGTAGAGATGAGGACTTGCCAAATTTCCCAGGCTGGTCTCGAACCCGTGGGCTCAGGCAGTCCTCTCACCTTGGCCTCCCAAAGTGCTGGGATTATAGGCATGAGCCACCGTGCCTGGCCAGACATTCTTAAACTTAAAAACAAACCCACTTTGGGAGGTGGATGAGAGAGGACTGCCTGAGCCCACGGGTTCGAGACCAACCTGGGCTACATGGCGAGACCTCGTCTCTACAAGAAATCAAAAATTAGCCAGGCATGATGACACATGCCTGTAGTTTCAGCTACTTGGAAGGCTAAGGTGGAAGGATCACCTGAGCCCAGCAGGTCGAGGCTGCGGTGGCCGGGAGCGGCCACTGTACTCCAGTCTGGGTGACAGAGTGAGACTCCAACTCAAAAAAAAAAAAAGTTCTCCATGGCCAGGCATGGTAGCTTATGGCTATAATCCTAGCACTTTGGGAGGTCAAGGTAGGAGGATTGCTTGAGTCCAGGAGCTGGAGACCAGTCTGGGCAACATAGTGAGAACTCATCTCTATCAAAAAAAAAAAAAGCTGAGTGTGGTGGTGTCTGCCTGTAGTCCCAGCTACTCAGGAGGCTGAGGTGGGAGGATTGCTTGAGCTCAGGAATTTGAGGTTGTGATAAGACTGGGCAGCAGAGTAAGACCCAGACTCAAAGAGAGAAGAAGAGAGAGAGAGAGAAAGAAAAGAAACGCTCTCCAGGTGACCCTTGTGCTATTAATTTAGCTCCTATCTGCAGGTTGGTGTTTGGAACTCAGATAAGGAAACAGGTCCAGGACAGAGTGACTTCATTAATCCATTCCCTCTAATAGCTTCCCAACACAATGAAAATAAAGTCCAAACTTCTAACCGTGGCCTACGTACAGCCCTTCTGGGTCCAGATCCTGCCTTTCTCTTCACCCTCATCCCCTTCCACTCCCCCTCCAGCCACATTGGCCATTGGATTTTTGTTCCTGAACAAGCTAAATCGTTTCTACCTAGGGCCTTTGCACTTGCTGTATTTCTCACTGGTAAGTTTCAGCTCCTTTGAGACTCCTCCCCTCACCATTCTAGCTAAGATTCCCCCAGCCCGCTTCTTTATGACTTTCTATCATTTGTAGCCTGTTCTCTTTTCTTCCTGGCATTCAGCACTATCGAACATTATTTACATTTTTATTACCCCCCAACCCCCGCACTAAAATGGAAGCTCTGTGAGGGCAGGGAGCATGTCTGTTTCCTCTGTTTCATTCTGTATTCTATCCTAGAACAGTGCCCAACACCCAGAAGATACTTCATAAACACTCACTTGCGAGTTAATGCACAGGCCGAATGGGAACCCAGACACTAGCTGGGCATGTCCCCACTGCATGCCAGGCGCTGGCCAGGATCACACTGCCAGCCAGTGGAGGAGGGGTGGACAGAGAGTGGCTGAAGACCGGACAGGTTTTTTTAGTCCCGGATCAGAATGTGGGGGCTGGGGCGCAACTTCTCCAGGCTTTTGGTTCCCCAGGCCGCTTCCTCATCTCCGGTCGGTTCATGGAGTTGCTGAACTCTAGCCAGGACCTTTCTCAGGGGGGTAGGGGTGCATCAGGGGCAGGACCAGAGACTGACAGGCAAAGCAGCACACTGGGGTCTCCTTGCTTGGACCTTCGGGTGCCCCCGGGGCCTGTCAGTGGACGGCAGACCTAGAACCTATCAGAGCAGGGTCCTGAGAGACATTTGGGTGTCTCCAGTGTGGCCTGAGCCAGAACTTTCCGGGAAGCCCATGCTGTTAGGGTGGGGAGGGGAGTATGCGTGGGGATGGAGGGCAGGGGGACTGTCTGGGCAGCCAACTTCGGTCCCAACAGCAGGAGAGAGTGCTCATTTGCATGTCAATTTACATCTTGTCAGCATATGCAAGAAAATTTACATCTCTTCAGCATCTGTCCCCCAAGAGTCTTGAATAGGCAAAGAAATCAGCACAGGATATTGAGGATATTCAGGCCAGAAAGGATAGCGGGTCTTGAGTTCAAGACCTTCCTTATTAAGTGAGGAAACAGGCCTAGGCAAGCGTGACTCCTCCGCTCAGATTCCTTAGCCCGCCTCCTTTCTCCTGCACAGTTCCCTCCCTGGAATGACATGTAGAATGGTCAGCCCAAACAGGAAAAGTGTCTGCTTGGGCCTAGCTCTGGCGCCTTGAGCCGGGCCGAGGGTCTGGGACCCATCCTGACTGCTTGTGTGGTATGCAAATCAACCTGTCTGTGGGCTCAGTCACCCTTGACTGAGAACTCTGCAGTTGTCTGCTCTCCCTAGTTTCCCAAGGGTTTCCTGACACCTGGTTAGGGTGGGGATGGAGAGCAGGAGAACTGGGCCTTATGTAACAACAGTTCAGGGAAGCCATCCAGAACCTTCCCAGGCATTTGCTCCCCAGACATTTGCTCTCCTCACCAGAAAAGGTTACGTGGTCTCATTGGTCAAATTCTGCTCGAAGGAAACAGGAGTTCCGGGATTCGACCTGTGTCAGGGCTTCCAGTGCCCAGCATGATTTTATAAGGACAGCGAATCCTCCCTTCCTAGGGAGGACTAGGTCTTTTTATTTATTTGTTTGTTTGTTTGAGTTGGAGTCTCGCTCTGTCACCCAGGCTAGAGTGCAGTGGCGAGATCATATCTCACTATGGCCTCGAACTCCTGGGCTCACGTGATCCTCCTGCTTCAGCCTCCTGAGTGTCTGGGACTACAGGTGCATGGCACCATGCCTGGCTAATTTGGGGTTTTTTTGGGTACAGACAGTCTTGCTATGTTGCCCTGGCTGGTCTCAAACTCCTGGGTTCAGGCACTGGGCTCAAAGCTCTAACACATTGTCACATTTATCCTGTGGAAACCACTCCTGAAGGAAGGGACAAGACTCAGAGGGGAAAGTTGTCACAGGTCCTATGGTTGGTAGACGGCAGCGCTGGAAATTGGACTTAGGTCTTTGTGACCCCAAATCGTATGTGTGTGCAAATAACCACTGCGGGAGTGCTCGAGATGTGCAGAAGTTATGGGAGGAATGGAGGGGTCTGCGTGTGTGCTCATCCATAGGGAGCAAACCTTTTGGTGCTGGAACAGTCAGATGTGCAAGCCACGTCCTTGTCATCTATGGCTCCCTTGACACCTACACAGACCGAAATTACACCCGGGGCAGCTTTGCAGCTAGCAGCATAGGGAGTGGGCTCAGGGGTCAGATTTCTGGGTTTGAAATTCGGGCTCTGCCACCAGCCTGGAGACCTCTGGGAAAGTGACTTAATCTTTCCAAACCTCAGCTTCCTCACTATGAAGTGAGAATGGGAGTCACCTCACAAGACTGGGGTAAGGCCACATGCCAGGCCCAGGAAAGATGCAGAGCATTTGAACTCTTATTATTTTTATCTATCTAGCTCATAGCTCGTTCTCTCTCTCTCTCTCTCTCTCTCTCTCTCTCTCTCAAGGTCTCACTATGTTGCCCAGGCTGGTCCTGAGCTCAAGTGATCCTCCTGCCTTAGCCTCCTAAAGTGCTAGGATTACAGGTGTGAGCCATTGCACCAGCTGCATTGACTCTCTCTAATCTGCCATTTTCCCATGAGCACCTGTTCTTTGTTAGTTTGTGTTTGTTTTTGTTTTTTTGAGTTGGATCTCACTTTGTCACCTAGGCTGGAGTGCAGTGGCATGTTCACAGCCACCGCAGCCTCAACCTGCTGGGCTCAGGCGATCCTACTGCCTCAGCCTTCCAAGTAGCTGGAACCACAGGCATGTGCCACCATGCCTGGCTAAATTTTTTTATTTATTGTAGAGACAAGGTTTTGCCATGTTACCCAGGCTGGTCTCGAACCCATGGGCGCAGGCAATTCTCTCACCTCGGCCTCCCAAAGTCCTGGGATTACAGGTGTGAGCCACCACACCCGGCCCAACATTCTTACTATGTTGGGAGGTCCCTGTGCCTCTTCTCACAGTTTGGTTGGTACAGGTTAGAAAAATAAAGTTGTGCCCAAGGAGTAACAGGGTTAGCCTGCAGCTCTTAAGGAAGCTAGGGAAACTGAGGACAGAGAGTACAAATAAACTGTCTGAAAGTCATGCAGCCTGTCAGGGAGGCAGAAGACCCAGAGGAGAGAGGTGGGCATCAGAAGTCAGGGAGGCTTGGGCTGCTGCTGCCTGGCCGCTTGGAACTGTGTGACCTCGAACGAGTCATCTCACCTCTCTGAGCTGCTGTTTCCACAACCGTCAAGTAGGAATTATAACACTTGTCTCACATGCTAGTTGTAAAGGTTAATGAAATATCAGAAGTGTTTGATTATAGTTAAATTGCCTCACCTTTCCTCCCTTGGCCCTGAAATCGACACTCTCAGTCCTCGGCCGCCCACACAATTTAAAAAACTGTGCTACGTCCTGCACAGTGGCTCACGCCGTAACCCCAGCACTTTGGGAGGCCGAGGTGGGAGAATCATTTGAGCGGAAGAGTTTGAGACCAGCCTGGGCAGCATAGTGAGACCTCGTCTCTACAAAAATTTAAAAAACTTAGCTGGGCGTGGTGGTGCGCACCTGTATTCTCAGCTACTTGGGAAGCTGAGGCGGAAGGGTCACCTGAGCCCCCAGGAGGTCGAGGTTATGGTGAACCGTGATTGTGCCACTGTACTCCAGCCTGGGTGACACTGGGTGACAGAGTGAGACCCTGACTCGAAAAATAAAAAAATAAAACCCAAAACCAAAACCTTTGCTACAATGCCACCTCCTCAACTTTTGCCGGTAGCCTGCTTCCTGCTGTCATGTGGGCCATCCCCCTGCCTCTACGTGAGACTCCCTCTCTTTAACCCAGCCTCTGACTTCTCCCAGCTCTCCCACAAACATCAGGGCAAGAACTCCTTTCCCATGTCCATCTCGAGCTCACCACTGTTTGGGAAGTTCTTCTGACGTCTCACCCAGAGCCAGCATGTGTGTGCAGGGGTCGGGGGTGGGGAGGGCTTTGGGTCTCTGGAGCTGTGGGGCTGTCACTGGAGCTGGGGTGAGGCCTGAGAACAGGGTGGACTCGCACCGCCTGTCCCGAAGGCGCTGACAGAGAGAAGGGGCACAGGGGGGCTAGGGTTCAGTTTGGGGGACCAGGAGGAAGCTGGAGCCTGGAGTGGGAGGATTTCTCAGCCAAGGCCCAGGACAAGCTCCTGTCCGGATGGCTCCCATGGCCCCGCGGCGGATCCCCCAGGGACTGGGAGCCCCGGCCCGCGTCCCTCCACCTACCTGCATATAGTTGTCCTCGCAGTAGTCGGCGACCCGCAGCAGGGCGCTGTGGTTCTCCCGCAGAGCTTCGCGGCCCGTGGGGATCTCAAACTCCTGCAGCTGCTGCAGCTCTGCCATCACCCCAGGCTCGGTCTGGCTCCCCAGGGAGCCTACTGGTTTTGAGCCTCACCCTGTCCTTGATTGGTCGCTCTGCCTTCCCTCCCTCTCACTGCTTTTGGTTTCCTCTGCCTGAGAGCCCCGAACCTGCTTACAGAGGGCTGGCATGCTCTTGCCGGGACAAGAGGAAGTCCTCCCTGCTCCCTGAGCCCACGCCTCTCTGTCCCCTGCCCAGAGGAAGGGGGAAGCCAGGGGCTCATTGGGGGGCCCAGCCCCCAGTCCCACCCAGCAGAGGAAGCCAAGGTCGGGGCGCTGTGATGGCTTCTGGTCCTGGGGAGGAAACTGGTCGGTGGGGGCTGGGGTGGGACTCGAGGGAGGAAGGGGGCTGGCCGGCTCTGAGGGTGGAAGTGGATTTTCCACTCATGGAAGTGGGTAGGAAAGGGCAGAGGGTGGGGGCTTCCTTGGGAAGCTCGGGGATGAGTCACTGAGGGACCGGGGAGCGGAGGGTGGGTAGGATATGGAGACCCGTCCTGCCAGGGGGCGGTGGCGGGCAGCCCGGCAACAATAGGAGACAGCCAATGCAGTAGCAAGAGGAATCGGGGTTGGACACCAGGAAGACACAGCCAGAGGCTTCTAGAGAGGTGTTAGCTAGCCAGCGGAGGGTCATGGCCATGGAGGTCGGCTCTGCATGCTCTATGCTGGTGGAGGCAGGCCAAGATGCAGTGGACCAAGTGTAACGTGAGGAACCCAGATTAGACAACAGGAAGGACTTGGCTCTGAGAAGCCCCACGTTCAAATTCCAGATTAATGTGTCGGTCTTAGGAAGCAGCGGTGGACAGAGCATCAGGAGGTATGGGTTCTGGTTCATGCCCAGCAGGGGAGCTGGACTGTTTGACCCCCAAGATCCTGTCTTGACCTCAGATTCTTGGGGCTCACAGCCGAGTGGGACTTGGGTACTGGAGCAGGGACGTTGGGGTGGCCTGTGGGCCTCCTCCCTGCCCTCCCACCTCTTGTCTGTCTTTCTAGAGGCAGGAGAATTAAAGGACCCCCTCCCTGGCCATTTGGTCCCTTAGCTTCTGCCCATCGAGAGGGTCCCTTGTCACTGGACAGGTGTCCCCCAGAGCAGCCCTCAGGTGGTGCTGGGAGGGGAGCAGGAGAAAGACCCGGATGCGGGTCCCATGCTCAGGGCCGCAGATAGGGAGACACCGCTCAGGGCTCAGAGTGAGGCGTGGCAGCCAGGCATGTGGACACAGGCATTGGAGGTGGCCACGCCACCACAAGTACTGCCATGGTGGCGTGAGCAAGGCTTACGTTATTATTGAATGAGCAAACAAAGGGTGACCCGGGAGAACCTTGTAAGGTGAACACAAAGGCTTCTCAGTTAGGGGGGTTAGGAGCTGGTCTAGGACTCGCCTCGCGGGAAGAACAGCCTTAGAGCAGGTTCACAGGTGGGGGCGGAAGGGGGGAGCGGGAGGGATTGGGCGTGGGGAGTGGGGAGGCAGGACCCCAGGGGGCTCTAAGCCAGGGAGTCGCCAAAGCCACAGGCCGATGCAGAGGGTGGGTGGTGAGAAGGTGGACTGGAGACAGACAGACAGAAGGCAGACTCTGTTTCCTAGTTTATTTTTGTGGGAAGAACGTCAGTGTCTCTGCTCTGGTGGCAGTGAGGGCTCGGAGGCTCAGGCCGGCTGACGGGCTTAGAACCCTGAGCCTCTGATCAGCTTAGGCGGCAGAGAATTTGCTTTCCAGACCATCTGCTTTATCTGAAGATTTGCAGCCGATGAGGAACTAGGAGGCTCAAACACCAGCTTGTCTGAGTCCAGGACAAGCGACTTGGGGTGCGCGTTCTTCTGTGGCAGGTGAGAAGGCCGGGGTCGCCCTGGGCTGGGGTCTGGTCTTAGTATTCCTGAGGTTAGGCAGCAGGCAGGCCTTCCTGATAACTCTGCTAATAACTCTGATAATAATAACAGTAGCATTATCAGTAGTACTAATAATAAATGTATGAAGTATTTACTGTGTGCCAGGCAGTGCATGCAAGTATTTTATATGCATTATGTTCTTAGCACAATGATTGGATAAGGAGAGTACTATTTTTATACCCATTTTGCAGATGGGGAAACTAAGGAGGTTGAGTAGCTTGTGAGCAGAAGAGCTGGGATCAGAGCTGGAGTCTGGTGGCTCCAGAGGCCGTTCTCTTGACCACTAAGATACAGGCTCCTCTGCCAGGACCTGGAGACAAAAAAAACAAACAAACATAAAACCTCCCTGAGTCACTGTGTGGAGCAGTGATTTTGCTTCCCAAATCTTCCTCACTGAAAGAAACCCCTTTTTTCTTTTCTTTTCTTTTTTTTGAAGTCGGAGTCTCGCTCTGTCGCCCAGGTTGGAGTGCAGTGGCATGCTCCCGGCCACCACAGCCTCGACTTGCTGGGCTCAGGTGATCCTTCCACCTCAGCCTTCCACGTAGCTGACACCACAGGTGCATGCCACCATACCCAGCTAATTTTTTTTATTTATTGTAGAGACGAGGTCCCATCAAGTTGCCCAGGCTGGTCTTGAACCCCTGGGCTCAGGCACTCCTCTCACCTTCACCTCCCAAACTGCTGGGATCACAGGCTTGACCTGCTGGACTCAGGCAATACTTCAGCCTTCCAAGTAGCTGGAACTACAGGCACACGCTACCGCACCCAGCTAATTTTTTGATTCATTGTAGAGATGAGGTCTCGCCAAGTTGCCCAGGCGGGTCTCCTTTTTTCTTCCTTTTTGGTTTCCTCCTTAGCCGGGTCCTTATCCAGAGGCAAAGAGTGTCCCACCCCCTTAAGACTGGGAACTTCCTCTCCCCCTGAGCTTGCCACTGGTCAGGGGGCGGAGGGATGGAGGGAATGTGTGTTGAATGCTGAGGGGACTGCGCTGAGGACGTGGTGGGGAAGAGGCCAGAAGTGGGGGGTGTGCGTTGGCTGGAGGAGCGGCTGGGGGCTTGTAATCCCAGCTGCTGCCTCCCTTCTGCGACCAGATCCGTCTGGGTAGGATGGCCCAGGATCTCAGCGAGAAGGACCTGCTGAAGATGGAGGTAGAACAGCTGAGGAAGGAGGTGAAGAACCCGAGAACTCCGGTGAGCCTCCTCGCCCTTCCCTGCTCATCCCTTTCTGAGGGAGCCGGTGCACGTGGGAGGAGGTGACGGCAAAGGGGGCCCTTTCCAGGGCAGCAGAAGCGGTGGGAGGTGCTGGAGGGTGGCAGGAGGTAAGGAGGGCTGGGATGACCCCGTGAAGGTATCACCTTCTAGGGCTTGGCGTGTCCAGCCCCGCGTCCGGGCTGCCTGGCCAGGCCTCCCACACAGGTAAGGGCCAGGGTGGTGAGCCAGGTCACGGAACCCACCCCTCCGCACGCCTGCCTGTCCCCTTGGCCTTTCTCCTCTCCTGCCTTCATCCTCACCCTGCCCAGAAGCCTGTTTTCCCGGCACTGACCAAATCATGGATCCTAAGAAAGAAACAAGGGCTGTGAGGTCAGGCACAGTGGCTCACAGCTGTAGTCCCAGCTACTCTGGAGGCCGAGGCAGGAGGATCACCTGAGGCCAGGAGTTTGAGGCTGCAGTGAGCTGTGACTGCACCACTGCACTCCAACTCTGGACAATAGAGCAAAACCCTGTCTCTAAAATAATAATAATAGGGCTGAGCATCGTGGCTCACGCCTATAATCCCAGCACTTTGGGAGGCTGAGTTAAAGGATTGTCTGAGTCCACGGGTTCAAGACCAGCCTGGGCAACTTGGCGAGACCTCATCTCTATAATAAATC
Organism: Tarsius wallacei; assembly: GCA_963574415.1. Taxonomy (NCBI): domain Eukaryota; kingdom Metazoa; phylum Chordata; class Mammalia; order Primates; family Tarsiidae; genus Tarsius; species Tarsius wallacei. The sequence goes on along the minus strand of CAUYQG010147075.1, from coordinate 2,160 downwards.
AAAAAATTAGCCAGGTATAGTGGCGTGTGCCTTGGAAGGCTGAGGCAGAAGGATTGCCTGAGCCCAGCAAGTCAAGGCTACGACAGTGGTGACTATGCCACTGCACTCTAGCCTGGACAAGAGTGAGACTCCAGCTAAAAAAAAAAAAAAAAAATTAATATACTAACCGGGCACAATTACTCACGCCTGCAATGCCAGCACTTTGGGAGGCAGAGGTGAGAGGATTGCCTGAGTCCAGGGGTTCGAGACCCGCCTGGACAACTTGGCGAGACCTCATCTCTACAACAAATCAAAAACTTAGCCGGGCATGGTGGCACACGCCTGTGGTTCCAGCTACTTGGAAGGCTGAGGCGGAAGGATCACCTGAGCCCAGCAGGTGGAGGCTGCGATGGCCATGAGCGTGGCACTGCACTCCAGAGTATGGGCGACAGAGTGAGACGCCAACTAAAAAAATTAAATAAATATATAAATAAATGAAAGAAAGAAACAAGAACTGTTAACGTATTTTGTGTTCACACAGATTTCCAAGACGGGAAAGGAAATCAAGGAGTACGTGGAGGCCCAAGCAGGAAGCGACCCTCTTCTCAAAGGTGTCCCCGAGGACAAGAACCCCTTCAAGGAGAAAGGTGGCTGTCTGATAAGCTGACAGCACCATGCCCCGCCCTGAATGTCTGCCCTTCCTCAGCCAGGACCAAGAATTCCAGGACACCCAGGGACCCAGGGAACTTTTACCTTCTTTCATCACAGAATGAGTAAAGATACCTGAACAAATGCATTGTGAATCTGTCCCCCAGCCCCACTTCCTTTCTTTCTTTCTTTTTTGAGTTGGAATTTCACTCTGTCACCCAGGCTGGAGTGCAGTGGCATGCTCACAGCCACCGCAGCCTCAACGACTGCTGGGCTCAGGTGATCCTTCCGCCTCAGCCTTCCAAGTAGCCGGAACTACAGTCATGTGCCACCATGCCCAGCTAATTTTTGGATTTATTGTAGAGACAAGGCAAAGTTGCCCAGGTTGGTCTTGAACCCGTGGGCTCAGGCAATCTTCTCACCTCGGCCTCCCAAAGTGCTGGGATTATAGGCGTGAGCCACTGTGCCTGGTCTAACCCCCACTTTCAAGTCTTTCCTCCCGTTACCTCCCCCATACACTGAGTCCCTGCTGAGTCCACTGGGGAACACCCTAAGGAGAGCGTGGCTGGCAGAGCAGTGGGCCCCGTGGGTGGCAGATGTGAACAGCATGCCACACTCTGAGCTCCCTGAGGGCCGCCTCAGGAAGCACTCATTCCTCCCTAGAAGCCCTCCATCTTTCCCTCCTCTCTCCTTAGGAATAACACATTTTCACACCAGAGATGTTTAGGTCAGGGACCCAGGCCAGGGGAAAGGGCCCCTCCCATCTCATGCCTCACCCTGTGGTCCTCTTCCTGGTCATTGAGATCACCCCGGGCGGCCTGATGACAGAGGAGTTAGTGGCATTCTAACTTCATGATGTATTTGATATCGCTGGGTGTGTGCTAGTGCCGGGCACCAGGATGCAAGAGAGAGCAGGACCAACATGGCTCCTGTTTTGGGCAATTTAGTAGAGAAGAGAGGGAACAATTTACAACTGAGTCCATCAATGCTACAAACAGCGAGGCCAGGGTATTGTAGGAGTGACAGCAAAGAGACGTGCAAGGCAGGAACCGGGTCCATGAACAGGACCTGGCCAGGCGTGAGGCTGGGGAGGGAGGTCAGGACTGAGCCTGGAAGGTCCTTTCTTTTTTGTAGATTTTTGTTTTGTTTTGTTTTTGAGCTCAGGCTGGAGTGCAGTGGCATGATCACTGCTCACCACAGCCTCAGCCTCGTGGGCTCAGGCGATCCTTCTGTCTCAGCCTCCAGAGTAGAGGGGACTACAGATGCTTGCTGCCACCATGCCCAGCCAAGTTTTTTATTTTTTTTTTTTTAGTCAGAGTCTCATTTTGTAAACCAGGCTGGAGGTCCTTTATTTGAACTAAGCTAGAAACTTTCTTATTAATTATAAGGGCCGCAGGAAGCCTAGGCAGGTATTTAAGTAGCCATGGGACAGGCTTTGATGAACAGAGGGGCGGCTGGACCCTGCTAAAGGCTGGGGATGCAGTGATGGGTGAGACGGACTCCTGGGCCTTGTCAGCAAGGAAGGGACAGTCT